>JAMXBD010000514.1:600000-888439 GCA_024138025.1 Combretum micranthum
TCCAGCTGGCCCTGCCTGAAGAGATAATTTTTTTTAGAGAGTGGTCAGTTTCCTATGTATTTCTTCTTGATTGCATCACAAGTGAACACAAGCCTAGGCGGAAAGGCAAGCCAAACCTGTGTCACGAAAATGCCACCCGAAGACAGTCTAGGTTTGACAATGTACTCATAGAAGGATTTGGTATAGAGTTTGTAACAAGGACCTCCTTCTATTGGATCTGCAAGGTCCCCTATGATAACATCGAAGCACCCCTTTTGCTTCTCTAGCTCAGCTCTGCAAGTAATGTAATTACATTGGGCAACAAGTGATCGAACCAAGAAAACACAAAATTAGAATGGGAATGCACTTCAGATGCTGGAAATTATTCTCTTAAAAATTACTTGTGTAACAATCTAGTTTCTATATTGTGATCTTTAATCTTCTTTCAGTCACATCATGAAATGACAATAGAGAGCTGTCAGACCAATAGAGCACATAGTTTAATACTTGTATGCTCCGTGATCAAATAGCTTTCAAGATCTAATTCATCCATCTTTGTGGGCCTTGAACCACCCAACATTGATGACCACGATCAATTTTCCAGCAAAATAATCATTATCTTTATCAGAATATTGTCTTAAACTTGAGAAGGGGCTACAGAGTCAAGGAAATTAAGGGAGCTTTCCATTGTAGTATTACATATTCTCCACTCGTTTAAAAAGCGATATTCAGAATCGGACCTAGCATCATTGATAATCAGTTGAAGTCGCGGGTCGCAAAATGCTTCTCTGTTCACAACTAAGTGGGATCTGCAGAACTCCACCACCTCCTGTTTCGACAATTTATGCAAAGGGTCAGCCGTCTCTTAATGAGAAAAACGTGCACAATCAAGTTGAAGGACAGAACATGCTCTACTCTATTCTTTGAAACAATCCTCATCGCATTTGGATAGTTCATCATACATACAAAAAGCAAGTATGCAGAGTCAAATAAAAATCTATGGAGGGTTGAAATCTCAAAATAGGCTGTCTTTTGACTAATTGGGAAAGAAAATTCTTGGAAGTCGGCGTGCTAGCTGGAACGAAATGGAAACATAATCATTTAGAGATTTTATGTATTTATATCACAGTTCACACAGTACTCATGATGGTGTTGATCACTTTATTGAAGCGTTTTGGAGATAAAATAACTTAAACTGCGGCTCAATAGGAGGATTATATCATTAACGTGCTTTTGACATTGAAGATATAAGATACTGCTAGCTGGATGATATATATGGTCAAGAAAAGTAGAGACAATTAAGTAAGTTTTACCTCATCAATGTCGCACATAAAAGCTTTTTCTACAGTTTTGTGTCTGAGAATCTCTCTAGCTGTTGAACCTTCTCCACCTCCCATAATAAACACCGTCTTTGGACTATACACAAAAAGTTGAAAATGAAGTCAGCAAAGAATTAAAATCGAGTTAAGAGTTCATTTTCGGAAGTCGAGCTCAACTAAATAAATTTCCATCAAAGCCTTGCTTTTCAAACTTAGTTTCGCGTGAAGCTTAATACTGTATTGTATTGACCCAAAACGTTCCACTATGACATAATAAAAGGAAAGAAAAAATAAATAGAAGAGAGAAACTGAAAATGGTTTACTATGGATGATAGAGTAGTGCCGGATGAACAAGACATTCATGATAGATGAATTCGTCCGTCTCTGCACTTTGAAGTTTCCCATCAATAACTAAAGCCTGAATTGAAAATCAAAGTCAATATTTGCATATAAAGAAGATCTATGAAATAGTATAGTAGGAAACGGCTGCCCTACCTTCCCAAAGGGCTTTGTGTCCAAGAGAGCAATATCTTGATATTGACTAGCTCCAGTGTGCAAAATACTTAAAAAAAAAAACATAATAATAATAGCAATAAAGTTAGTATATGAATATTTATCAAATATAAAGTGGCGGGTCTCAGATGCTTACCAAATTAATGAGTTGATGGGGCATGCTAATAATTATGCTATTTGTTAACAAGACCAGCATTCTATGTATAGCATGTTGCATGCCAATCATGAATACAGTATTTAACTTTGATCTTAACACACAGATAAACTCCATATACTTGCATATAACTTTATATTCTACAACTTTTGAAATCCACTCATAATATACCGAAAAATTTCCTTAAACTCCAAAACCGAAGTCCTTTTCGTTTGAATTGTTTACACATGATTAAAACTTAGGGAAGGTAAAGCAAAACTTGAAAATTTAGCTCCGATTTCTTTTTAAGATGGTGTATTTGAATTACGCTTGTACTATAAGCGTAAAAACGAAAAGATATGAGAAAAACGGGTTAAACTATCAAAATACAACCGACCATTTTCTCTTACAGAAAGTAGGTATATATATATTATATGTATGTTCTTATGATTGTAATTTTACATAGATGTAAATATATTGTATAATGAAAACGCAAACTAAAATTATACAAACTGGCAAAACATACCCTTTTCTCTCACAAAAAGCGAAGAATAGGGTCCGTGTGGATTTCTCGTATAAAAACCTAAACCTTGAAAATACATATGTGTATACTAATATATATATATATATTTATATATCAAATAACGTGCATTTTGCATGTGCATTTGATGTATCATTGGTGTTCCAATATTTTTAGATTAAAACAACTACCTCTTGAGGGCAAAGCACCACCTCAAGTTTTCTTCAATCTCTTCTTCATACCAACAGCTTTTTCTATATCCATTAAGTGATTGGCTTTTTCCATTAACTCCATTACAATTGGAATGGCCATTAGTTACGGAAACATCAGCCATTTTTTGACACTATCAAGTTTAGACAGCGCAAGAAGAAATATAAATGAGAGAGGTATGTGTTTGTATGTTAAAGTAAAGGGTAGTGGAGGATGAGAGAAAGAAGGAGAGTGATGTAGACAAGTAAAAAATCCATGGGAGGGTGTATATAAGAGGAGAAAAGTGAGTAATGATTTGGATTTGGTATGGAAGAGTTGAAAAATCTTTCGGGGTTGGGGCTAGTGGATTGAAAAAGAAGGTCTAAAATCCTCCTTGAACTTCGAACCTTAGAAAAGTATAGGAGACGTCCTCAGATTTGTATGCTTGGTTTGCATCATAGGCAGTCCATTATAACATTGTTAATTCACGATCTCTCTTCTACCATGGATTGTTTTTTCCGCCTTATTTTCAGTAAAAAATAAATTTAGTCCCAAATTTCAATTATTGTACAAATATATCCTTTACTTTGGTTATATCAAAGTGCCTCTGAATTTTAATATAATAAATCGACAAATAAACTAATTAGAATTAAAAATTTATCAAAATGTACTTTACCATCACTTAAACTTTCATTGCACTGTATTTCTAAAGTAAAAGTAAAATAAATAAATAAATATTTAAGGATATTAAAATACACTTTATTAATTTAAGAGACTTTTTATACTAAAACAAAAATTTAAGTGGAAATAATTCTCACTAAGTAAGTAAGCTTATCCCCTCTCATATACCTTTTACAGCACCCATATTTGTGGTTGAATCCCCGATGTTATTTCTCCCAGGTACTACCATTTTGGATTCATGAGCTTTTGGATGAAGTCAAGGACTAGAAATAGACTTAGACTTCTAAGTAAAACTCCGATGTAATTATTTTGATTAGACTATGATGAACTATATATTTTGATAAGGGAATGCCCCTTTGATATTTGTAAGACTTCATATGTTCTATATTTAAGATGCTTTTGTTATGACTTCCATTCTTAATTGTTATTATGAATATCTTCGTAAATAACTTATTTCAAAGTTGGTCCTCCATGATCATGAAGGCACGCCTTACATCTGATATCGAAGCTTTTGAGATGACAAAAGTTGTCATACTTAAACTTTAATATTAAATGCAGCAGACTGTCTCGTTTAAAGTATCCTTTTGGGCGTGACAACGAAAGTGATAACAGTTTGTGTGACAATGTTTGTGTAATGCACGTTGAGGATTATCTGAGATTTGGATGGTCACTAAATAATCAGACTGAAATCTACTTGGCCATTAATATGAATTGCACAAATGCATAATTGCATGGTAATTTTGTTACGTATTAGCATTTCAGTTTTATGGTGGTGTTGAGTTTTTCTGATAGGAAGAAAAGAAATTCTAATTCAACATAAGATTACCACTTTTCTATTCGGTTCCATAGGTACTAAGTAAGCATATGAAGCAATGTCGTATCTAGTGTTGGCAAATAGCTAATACTTAGTGGAGTTTCTAAGTTCTAAGGTTAAGTTGAGCTATAAGACACTTAAAATATAAAAATGATAGGAAAGTATAAATGATACTTCTCCTTCCTTGGTTCTTAGTCTCTTCGGAACATGAATTACTGATTGACTAGTTCCAAAAACCCTAGTGAGATGGTGTAAATCTACACCCTGTTTGGATTATGGTTATCTAAGCTCGTATTTGATATATATGGTTTATTGTTGCATTATATATGTTTATTAAATAACTTACTTGACCATTGTTTGATATGTGATAATATATGGTTATTTCATTAAGTTATGGTTTACTCACCCTCACCATCCTCACCCCCTCCCACCCCCCCACCCCCTCCCCCTCTCTCTCTCTCTCTCTCACTCTCTCTCTCTCTCACATACATTTGCTTAGTTACAAGAATCATTATAGCTAATCTCCACACCATAGTTGAGGCTGGTATGAGTTTGCAATAAAGTCAACTTATGAGTTGGTAGCTTCATGAGTTATAGTAGTATTATGAGATTAGTTATTTTGTAGTTATGACATACTAACTAAGAACTTAAAGCCCATTATGTATTGTTGACAATTATGAGATCTATATGTATGCAATGTTTCTTATTCAGAACAATCTTTTGATCCTGATAATTATGACATAAACTTAATGGAAACAAATTTACTGTGTAGAGCAAAATGATGCGAGTATATTTACGAAGTATTGAGAAAGAAGATCATCTCACTGATGATCTACTAAGATATTTTCACAACTTAGAAATTCTATTGATAGTGAGATCACTAATTTGATTGATCAATGCAAATATGTTAATAAATTGATGAATTATTTAAAGTTTATGGATTCAGGAAAGGGAAATATTTCCTATATCTATAACGTTTGTAAAGTTTCTTATCATGATGAATAGTACAATTAATCTCTTACCATCTACCTTATGAATATCAAGAGGATATATGAGGAATTGAATATATCACCACCATTTAGCCCTGATGTGGAAGTTTAGCAAACTCAATATGAAAAAATGGTAGTAAAGAGTTTCTTAGCTAGTCTTCGTCTAGAATATGATACTGTCAAATCTCATATTCACTCTAGGCCTAAGATTTTATCTCTGCAAGAAACCTTCACTCAAATAATTTGCACGAAAAATCATCTATCATTCACTCCATCTCATTCTAACAATGCCATTGTTGGTCAAAGTGCAAGTCGCTACTTTACTAGTAGGAAATGGGGAGATAGCACTTGAGGTCAAGATTCAGAGGGAGTGGTGTGCTATTATTGTCATGAGCAAGGCCACAAGAAGTGTATTTATAAGAAGTTACAACATAATACCCAGAAGAAACCATCAACACATTTTGTCTCCATTGATTCTACACCAAGTTCTCAGAAGACAATCATAATTTCAGCTAATGAGTTAACTAAGTTTTCATAGAATCAAGAGGTATCGAGACTTTGTCTTATCATGTGTCTGCTATTATTGAGTCAAGTAATGTAATTGTATGTCTCCTTTCCTCATTTTGAAAACAAGTAGGTTATTGATCCTTGTGCCATAGGTCACATAACAGGTGATCTTGATCTCTTCTCCATATACCAGCCATGCACATCTCCTAAAAATGTCACTCTACCATGTGGTCTTAAGTTACATGTTCTTGGTCCTAGCATTATTAATCCTACTCCTTAGCTTCCCTAACCTTTGTGTTGAGCTTGCCATAATTCTCTTTTTAACTTACTATCTATGAGTAAACCCACTCATGCAAAGAATTGTTATATCTTTTTTTTTTATCACTTTTTGTTTCAAGATCTTATGACGAAGCAGATTATTGGTAAAGGATATGAATCAGGAGGTCTTTATCTTGGATACATAGGTTGTAAACCCCTAATTTTTAGGGTAAGTTTCAAGCTTAAACCCTAAATCGGAAACTTAATCGGAAACCCTAAGTCAACAAATCATTAGGAAACCCTAGTAGTTTAGATCCGATAATCCTGTATTCTTAAACCAAAAAGTCGAAATATGAGCAGAGAGTGTAGATTGATTTGTTATAATATTAGGATACTTAAAAATATTATATTAGTGAATTTTCGATGTAAACCCCCAAAGTTTTGTGATCAATTAAGATTAAACCTTAATTAGAAGGTCAATTGGAAATCCTAAAGTCAACAAAACCCTATTTAGACGTAACCGTTCAAGTCCGACAATCCCGTATAAGCAACCCTAAGAAAGTAAGTAAGAGATTAGTATATAGAATAGTTCGTAATAATATGCGAAAGCTTAAAAATATCATATTAGTTAAATCGCGATTCGTTTTGAGCACGATCGGACACAGTCTTCGAAATGCATGTCCGGAGGCTCAGAATAGTAAAAGTATTCTAGATATACCGTTAAATTCATAAAAATATAAGGTTTTCAAAAATATCAGTTTCATAAATTTTCGGTAACTAAAAATATCAGATATCGTAATTATACACGTATTTTCTTACTACTGGTACTTTAATTATCATGTCTACTTTACATTTCACTATTTATTATTATTCTATACTATTTATCTATCTCTACTTTTTCTTACAACTTACTCTTACAACCATACCTCTATTTTCTTACAATTCTCATTTCCAATACAACTTCACGTCTTTCATATCTTACTTTTCATTAACAAAAATACAAAATAAATAAATAAATAAATTTCTCTTCCTCTCCCTCTCAAGATTTTTGCCGGCCCTCCCTCTAACACCCATAATTTGTTTTATTTTTCATTTATTTAATTAACACAAATTTCCTTTCACATTTTCTTATAAATACTCCCTCTTCCTTCCACTTCCTTTACACCTTTCATACACTAAAAATTACTCTCTCAAAATTTCTACAAGAGTTCTCTCAAGTTTAGTTTTCATAGGTAATACTTCTTCAAGTTTCCTTTATGTTCATTTACTTAGTATGAGCATAATATGTATTTTCTAAAACCATAAAGGTTAAGAAAGCAACAATATGTTCATAATTTGTTTTTGTTCATGAATCCATTTCCTTTTATGTTGCTTTCTTATATATTTAACTAAATATATCTATGTAGCTATATATATTATTTAGAGCATATACATTCCTTTGTTTTGCAATTTATTTACTTTCCTTGCAATTTATTTATTTACATTGCAATTTATTTACTTTCATGTTATTTTAAGACTAGTCTTTCTAGTCTTAGACTTGTCCTCATCAAGTCAAAAAAAATTCTTTTTTTTTTTGGGATAAGTCTATTCTTAGTCCCGGGATACCTTGATGAAGTTAAGGTTCCAATACTTGACATATTTCTTTACTAGCTTATTTCTTTAATTATTATGTCTTTCTTATGTTTCCATAATTTTATGATTCATATTCATGATCATGCATAAATATATTGATTTTGTCTCAACAAGATAAAGGAGGAAAAATTTTCTTAAAATAGGAGTTCTTCACTAAAAATAAAAGTTGTTATGAAGGAAGTAATTTTTCATAAAAACTTAGGAATTTATCTTCAGAAACTTTTTCTAGAAATATAGAGAAATTCATATAAATTTTAAGAACATGAAGATTTTTTAAACAATACATACATACACTTTATAAAGTCAGAAGATGGAAAGAAATTCTTGATTAAACAAAAGTTTTACTAAACTTCACTTTCCATCAATACTAGTTTGACAAATACCAAGAAATTCCTTTCATAAAAGTAGAATGATCTTAAGAAATAAGGAAATTATTTCTATAAATATAGAATTATTACTACTTTAAAAAAGTATTAGAAAATAAGCTTACAAAATAAAAATCATTCTTTACAAATTTAAAAAGACTAAGGAAATGAAAGAAAAGAAAAATACTCATTTGAAATAACTTGAGATATTTTTTTAGCAAGCTAAGAGGAAAATTACAAAAGTTTCACTTTTCCAAAATCTTTAGAAGACTTGACTTTTACCAAAAGTTCATGGTTTGAGACAACTTCATTAATTTCATGCATTTAATATGAGTCAATAAATATATGTAAATACATTTCAAAAGTTTTACAAACTATTATAATATCTATTTCTTTGATATAAGTTTTTGTAAAAAGAAAAAAATAAGTTTTGTGAAATTCGTGGTGAGTCTAATCACCACTATTTTGGAGCTCAAATGACTTATTTTGATAATAATAGTTTTAGAAATAGATATATCTTTTCAAGTAGGTAGAAAACGGTATATAATATGCGAAATTTCGAGTCAAAATGAGCAAGTTATGGCCATTTTAAGTTGGAATTTCCTTCAATCCTATTTTACTGCGAATTCAGGATAGATTTATAATCTTCAAAAATAGAAAACCTATGAAAGACTCATTTTGGGTATTTCATCTTGTTTAGATGAAGAAGGAACCGATATCGCTTTCCCAGAAGATTACTTCGACTGGGAGCGATCATCATGGAGTGAGTTAATCTCTTACTAAGTTACATTTCCTTGTTTGTGCTTGTAAGTAGTAGTACTAGAAAATAAGGAAAAAGATAAATGAACAAATGTTATGTGATTTGGATTCATGACTGATTAGATAAAAGCTAAGAATATCGAAAGAGGAATTGATAAATAACTTATGTTTTCTTGCAATGATATGATATTGATCACCTTTAACTTGAACTCAACGTTAATTGAATAAATCTATATTGAAAATGATTCATGCATATCATATTTGCGGGTCACATTTATTTTTCACTACTATTCTCGGGTGGGGGAACAAGGAGTTATAGTGGTGGCTAGTAGGAGTCGGAAAGTCTACATAGGCAAGTAGGAGCTGGTAAGTCTGCAATTATGGATGGTCGTATGGGCCAATAACCACCCAACCCCCGACATGGAGGGCGTAAAATCCATGCTACACATGGTTTCCAATTAATCGTGTGTATTTTGTTTACTCATATGATTGATGCATTTTCATATGATTATCTAAATACTTGTGTGTTTTATGGAAATGTTTTGTAGATGGGAGTTATCTCACTAAGCTAGTTTTTCTTATACCCCTATAGCTTTTTGTTACAGTATGATTACTTGTGGTTGGCACCAAGGAGCCTCTTTTGTTAGGTATGAGCCAAAGCTATTAGGAGTTTTTGAGAGAAGTTTATATGTAATTAGTTTTGAATGTAGACTTCTAAGAAAAATCTCTATAGTAGACTTATGTTATATTTATGTATATTTTGATGATAGCTTAGTTGAACAAGACTATTAGAATGGAGGAATGCCCCTAAGAAGTTGTAAGAGACGTTTATGCCAATGAATATTACATGTTTATCTATATAAGTTCTTGCATGCTTTTATTATCTGCTCAAACTTAATACCCCTGTGAGTCTCCTACTATCTTGGAAGCACGCCTTGCATATAATATCAAAGCTCCTGCGTGACTAAAGTTGTTATTCATTAGCTTTAATATTATGTGCGGTGGACTGCCACGTTTAAGGTACCCTCCGGGGCATGATATTCGACTTATTTCGAACCTAATCTGATACAAACTTTGAAAAGCGTGTCTCGAGGCTCGAAATACAAAAAATATGTTATTACTACCGTTAGAATCGTAATTTCATAAGATTTCTAAATATGTCAGTTATATAATTTTTCAAATTATAAAAATTACTGTTATAGCCTTTTTGTCGTGTTTTCATTACTACCGGTACTTTAATTGTCTAATCTACTTTTAATTTCTAATCAAACTATTCATAAGTACAACCACCCATTCCCTATTCTTATATCCTTACAACCTACTCTTACAATATTACATCATCTTCCTTACATTTTCTTTTCCAATACAATTTTTACTACTCAAATTATTTTTAAATTTGAATTTATTACACAAAACAAATATCAAACAACTCTCTCTATCTCTCCCTTTATGGAACCGGCGCCCCTTCCCTCCTTTATCCCTCTCAATTTGTTTTATTTATTCTTTCTTTTATTACACAAACCCTAATCCATTCCACTATGAATACTTTCTTATACCTTTCACTTTTCATATTCTCTTTAAGACAAACTTTTGCAAAAAATTTTCTATCATCTTCTCCTCTCCTCTCCATGTCGTGAGCCCTCTCCCTCATACACACGGACACACACATTTTTCTTCTTCAAATTTTCTTGTTCCTAACCATTAATAGGTAATAGATCTATACCCTACCATATTAAAAACATGTAATGACAATATCATTCATGTGTGATTCCACTCAAAAATCCCCATGAGCTTTAAGCTAGATATGTGGAAACACTTGAACAAGAGATCCTTGCCATCACAATGTTGTAAATCTTGCTATATATGTTATTTTACTATTATTATGCTTTGTTTTTGAGTTATGTTGTTATTATTAATGTTTTGTGCATGTATCCATCATTTAACCATATCTACATAATGATCATAGTGTATTTGCATTTATGACTAGTATAATAAACTAGATCTAGTTGTTTTGAGTTCATAAATGCCTTGGATTTTTGTTTTATGTACATAAAGGACTTGTAGTAGCATGATAATAGTGAGGAAATATTAGAAAGCTTAAGATCTATTTTAGTTTCAATAAAAATATTTTTTGGAAATTCGGATCTAAAAAGAACCCTATTTAGAAAAGCTATTTTTCAACTTCAAAATGAGTATTTTACATTAAAAATGAAAAGCTTAGGGAATAGGTATCATAGATGAGTGATCTTGATGAGTAAAGCTTAGATCTACTAAGGGATGTTTTCAAAAACAAAAAAAATTTACAAAAGTTATGTTAGCATTATGTTTCAATTCCAACAATAAACTTAAAATTCGTAATAAAGAAAGCTTGATATGTAAACACCTATTTTTCAACCTCAAAACAAGATTATTACTAAAGAAATGGAAGTCTTAAGGAGTAGATTTGATTAGAAATTAATTTTAGAAAGATTAAATGAGTTTTACAAAAGAAACAATCTCAAATATAAATTTCAACATTCGGATTTAGAAATGACCTCTATTTGAACACTTATTTCCAAATGCCAAAATGAGGATTTTAATTCAAAAATAGGAGTCTTAGGAAATACATGTAATAAAGACCTAATTTTGACAAGAATAAATGAAACTTATCAAAGTATAATCCTAAAATAAGGAAAGGTTTCAAAATATAGATCAAATAAGGTTTTTCATTCCTTAAAATTTTGTAAAATTCATAACTAGGCAAACCCCCCTACTTAAACATCTATTTTCTAACTCCAAAATGAATAATTTTATTAAATTAAAGAAGGTGTTAGGCATATAAGTCATTAAGGTTGAGTTTTGATAAAAGCAAGTGTGATTTTGGAAGAAACAAAACTAGTTTTCTTAAGTCCAGAAATATCAAAGGTTTTGCAAAGAAATAGTTTTCTAAAAGAATTCTTGACATCATATATCATTGAGGATATACATATAGATAGCTCATCTCATGCAATTCATAATAATAACTTGTAGGTAATGCATGTACATATAATGCACTTGGTAGAAACAAGCTAGGAAAATAGTGTCCACATATACTATGGAGCATTGTCTAAGTACATGAGGAAATAGATTGACCAACACCCATGAATCATGCATGATATTGTGCTATTTGTGTATATAAAAGAGTCTTTCGAGATATAGCGATAGCTAAGTATTTATCACAGCTTTGGAATAATGCTTGGATTGAAATTAGAAATTAATTTGTGGGTTGGGAATTTCGTAGAGCATTATGTACCTTAATGTTCATGGACCAAATGACCTTGTTTGATGGAAATAACTTTAGAAATAGATAGTTCTCATTGAATAGGTAGAAATCTGTACATAATATGCGAAATTCCGAGTTAAAATGACCAAGTTATGACCGTTTTAAGTTAGAATTTCCTCTTAGATGAACTTTGATGAACTTGGTATAATAGAATTTATAAGTTCATTCAAACTTCATAGAAATACTCATTGGAGTTATTTCTTTTGATTAGGAGACTTGAGAGACGGACACTTTCCGGAAGAGTATTACGATTAAGTGAATTTTCACGCCATGGCAAAGTGAGTTCACTATCTTTAAATTATATGCTTATGATTGTGCTTGTAATGATAGTGGCATTAGAAGTAGGACAGATAAAAAAGGAAAGTGCATGTGAATTCTATTTGTTGAATTGATGAAAGAAATCAAATAGAATGCATGAAAACTATGTATAATTATAAATTGAAGTATCTGCAATAGCCATGATCGCCTATAATTCGCTTAAATAATATGCCATGATCTTATAATTAAATTGACCATGCATACCATATGTTGAGTCACATTACATTAGTTGTTATACATTTGCAGGAAGAAGGAATAATAGCTAGGCAACGAGTGAGTCTATAAACTCAAATGTTGGCATGAATGGCTTGAATTAAAATGGAAGTTGTGTAGGCGCTTGTATCAACTACAAAATTAATGAGTAGGTGGGCTCCTGAATTGACCACTATATAAATGAGAAAAATTGAAATCTATGGTCATATGAGCCTGAAACACCTAATCCCGAATGGAAGGTGTAAATCCATTCAACATAGAACTCTTGCAAAGTCTTATGTATTGTATGTTTACGTGCATGTGCATTTCATATGGTTGTTAATATAACTTGCTTGCCACATTGCTTGTTGAAGTATTTAATTTTGGAAGTGAAACTCACTAAGCTCGTAAGCTTATACCCTTATAGTTTCCTATTGCAGTACGATTATTTATGGCTATCTCCGAGAGGCCACTCTCCGCAGGTATATCTTTTGGAATTTAAGGAGCTTTTTAAAGAAGTCGGGACCTAGATGTTAAGCATTGACTTCTAGTTAAATCTCCTTAATCTTATTTACATGATGTTATAAGGGACTTTTGCAAACCTAAGGACTCTTAATATTTTGACGGGGGTATTGTCACGCCTCGAAGGGTACTCTAAACATGGCAGTCTACCGTACATAATATTAAAACCTAAAAATGACCACCTAAGTCACACGAAGGCTTCCATACTATGTACAAGGCGTCAACGCATGGAGGAGACTCATCGGAGTGATACATTTTATGTTGATATAACTTAAGTAACAATGTAAAGGAAATTTGATTTACTATACTCCAAATACAAAACATTATACTTCAATTACAATCATCAAAAGATTCTACTACATAAAACTATTACAAGGCAAATCATAAAACTTAGCTAATAACTTCCAGCATTTTTATTCTTTGCCGAAATCCGAAGTCATTCTCGGCTTCATCCATCTCAGTCCCCACTTAGCATTCTTGAGATAACTTGTTCAGTTAGACATCTATTGGGGTATAAGCTACACTAGCTTAGTGAGAATTCCCTTAATTCCGTACCATAACAAGCAAGTTATAATCAACCATATGCTATGCATGAATAAACACATGAGCAAATAATTATGTATGGATATCCGGAAACCATACACAAAATGGATTTAAGCCCTCCATATCTTGGGTTAGGGATGGTATTGAAAGTCTACACGACCGCTGCTAGTCCCCAAGCTCACCCATGGAATGCATCTCTAATGCGCCTTAGTTCCCATGAATAAGCTCTGGCATCGGTCTCGTTATCCAAACAAGTCATCATCGGACCATACCGATCGACCTGCGAAGGAGTAGCATGCTACCAAATGCAACATGTCCAATGCGATGCATGACCAATTTAATTTTTTGCTTGGGTCAAAATATTCATTCATTCTTTAGAGTGACCAACCAATATCATACACATAACAGAAATAATATGAACAGTGCAGTTATCTAATCGAATCGTGGTTTAGATATGTTTTAGTATTCTTTGGTATACATTTATCACAGTATCATCATATATCCCATCCCCATTCATATCAAGTTTTATCTGGTTCCTATAATTCTAATGCAACTAGCTACAAGTACAAACAAGGTAACAAAATAAGAAAAAAACTCACTCAGCTATTGGATCACCGGTCTTTTAGTAAAAGTAATTCGGTGGTAGGGAATCATCGATTTTGGGATCACCTAAAAAGGAAGAAATACCCTAATAAGTATTTCATCAATTAACTAATCCAAACTATCTTATACAAACTATCAAATTCGTAATTCTCGTCCTAAGCGGGAATTCCAACTTAAAACGGTCATAACTTGGTCATTTTAACTCGGAATTTCGCAAATTATATATCGATTTCTATCTAATTCAAAAGATATATCTAATTATAATATTATATTTAAGTTTTGAAAAATTTGAGGCTTCAAAAAATTCAGAGAACAGTAGTAATTTCCAATTCCAAAAAATAGTTTTGTAAATGTTTGAAATGTTCCTGCTATATAGATTAGCTATACATGCTATATTGATGATTTCCTAACATGAATGACATGAGATGAGCTTAACGTATGCATGATCTCGATGATTTTTTCTAAAAGAAAATTTTATAACTTTTTATTTTGCAAGACCATGATAACAATTACTTATGAAAAATCTAGTTTTCTAACTTTGATCATTTCCATTTGTTTCGGATTTATTACTTAAGAAAATATAATTATTTTTGTTAAAATTGAGTCTTCATTATATCTATTACTTATGACCTTCATTTCTACATAAAAATTTCATTTTGCACTTTGTAAATATGTTTTCAAGTAGGGTTGATTCCAAAATCCGAATTTTATGAAAATTAGTTTTTGAGTGATTCCTTTAAGTAAAAATCATTTGATATTTAGAAAATTAAGGGTCAACCATACATAACCACCGAGGACTTCACTTTTTCATAAAAATTTGCATTTTACACTTTGCAAATATGTTTCCAAATAGGATTTACTTAAAAATCCGAATTTTTAGAAATCCACTTTTTGAATGATTCATTTGGGAAAAACTTGTGTAATGCATTAAAATTTAAGACTTCATTATACCTACTATTTAAGGACTTCATTTAATATAAACTTTTATTTTAAACTTGGATAATAGGTGTTTTCATAGGCATCATCCAAAGTTTTGAATTTTACAAGTTGACTACTAACTCAAAATTTTCCATCTTGATTCTACTTTTTGTTTTACACATTAATCTCATCAAAACTCATTTCAACTTGTAAAAATCACCACTTAATGATACCTATTACCTATACCCTTCATTCTTCACATAAAAGATGAGTTTTGGAGTTGATAAATGGGTTTTCAAAATTGGTCTTGATTGAAATCCGAATTTACAAAATTTATTTTTGGTCATATCTTTTGATAAAATATCTAAACTTAGGAAAAATCATTCTTTACATATCCTATCTTAAGAGCCTTCCATTTCTTGAATATAAACTTCATTTTTGAGTTGGAAAACATGTTTTTAAAATATGTCTTGACCTAAATCCGAAAATGAGATTCTTATTTTGAAGATAACTTTTGCAAATCATCTTTGATTCTTGTAAAAAGGAGTCTTGATGATACATATACATTAAGCATTATTATCTTAAATAAAAATTTCATTTTGACACTTGGAAAGTGGTTTTTAAATGGGGGTCTTACCTAAATACAAATTTCACCATTTTTGTTTAAGTTCAAAATCAAGATCTACACTTAATATGAACATAAATCTAAAAGAAACCCATGGTAGTAAACTATAAACTCATAGATCTAAACTTTACTCATCAAAATCTTTCATTTATGTTATCTATCCCTTAAGCCCTTCATTTTCAATGAAAAATACACATTTTGAAGTTGAAAAATAACTTTTCTAAATATGGTTTATTTTTCATCCGAATTTTCAAAAATGATTTTTGTTGAAAATAAAATAGATCTTGAGTTTTCTAAAACTTTCCTACTATCATCAAGGTAGTAGAAGTTATTTGAGAAAATAAATCAAAAGTCTAATGCATTTATGAACTCAAAATACTAGATCTAGTTTACTATACTAGTTATATATGTATGAACACTAAGATAGTTATGTGAATGGTGAATATATACATAAATCATAAGCAATAACAAAAATAATAACTCAAATAACAAGATCTAAGGCATAAACGAAAATCAAAGCTACAAAAAGTTAGATATACAAAATATAACTACTTTTAACAAGAAAATAATAATGATATAAGATAGTAATCATGGAGAAGAGGAGTGTTTCATTTTTGGCATTATCATCCTTAGCTTTTAAGCTTATGGAAGGTCATTTGATGTATGAAACTCTCACTATACCTTACCTATATCATCTATGAAAGCTTTGGACAAGAGTTTTATTCAAAAATCTTGAAGAAATATGTGTGGGAGCTCATAAAAGAATTAGGGGGCAGCTTGTGTTCTTGTAAGAAAAAGAACAAAATGAAGAAAGAAAGAAAGGAAAAAGAGAGAGAAAAAGATAAGGAATGGTAAAGGGAAAGAAGTGTAAATGAAAGAAAGAGAGAATGAGTGTATTAAATGAAAGAAAGAAGAGAAAAAAAATAAAACAAGGGCAGCAAAAAGGAGGGGTTGCTGCACGTGAAAGAGAGGGAAGAGAGAGAGAGAGAGAATTTGTTGAATTTTGACTTGAAATTGAAATGTGTAATTAATGTGTATGTGTTGCTTCTTTAAGAAGGAGTGGAATATTTATTTTAGTCAAAATAGGAGTAAATTAAAGGAAAATGGTAGCCAAAAGAAGGGAAAAATCTGCCATGAAGTGGGGATAAAGAAAAGATTGAAGTGAAAAGGAAGTGATATGTGAAAGGTGTACTTGAAAGTATGGTTGAATAGTACTTTCTTAATAAAATAAAATAAAAAAAAAAAAATTCATTCCAAATATTTGTAACAGAATTTTCATAATAAAAAAAATATTAATTTATATTTAGTGAAATCAAAGTTACCAATATGATCAAAATATGCGAATTGGGCTATAAATGATATTTTTATAACCGAAAAATTCTAAAAATATTTTATGAAAATAAAAATATTTTTAAAATATTCCAATAAAATTTAATTTAATTTATATTTTTGTATCGGGTCTTAAACAGAATCTGATCCCGTAAAAACCGAAACTAACTAAATTTTAGAAAACAAAGTTTTTATATAAAATAAAAATATTATCTAAAAATAAAATATAAGGCTATAAGAATAATAAAATCGTGTAATGAAATAGAATAGTTGCAAAACAAATTAATTAGTGGTAGTAAAGAAAATACGATAAAAAGGTTATAACTGTTACTTTTATAACCCGAAAAATTATATAACTGATATATTTGGAAATCTTATGAATTAATCTAACGTATTAATGGTATATTTTTTATATCTCGAGCCCCGGGACATGCTTTTCAAAGTCTGTATTCGAACGGGTTCGAAATAGGTCAAAAATTTACCAATATTATATTTTTAAGCAAACTTATATTACTACGAGCTATTCTACACATTTAAACTACACCTCGACCTCTAGGGTTAAGGGCGCTAAATTTTCGGACTTAAACTATTGTATTCCACTTAGGATTTCCGGGTAATTTTCCCGGTTTAGCTCTTTGCCAATTTGAAAACTGATATTTTATGTTTATACAACATATTTGATTTGAGAAATTTATTTTAAATTTGATTTTTTGTAAGTATTTAATATCTCTTAATGTTTTCGGAATTCTTGGATTGAGTTTTATTTCCGAAGGTTAATCATTATTTACTTTTTAATAATTTGTTTTTGGGCTTTATATTACCCGATTTTAGAAGTCGAGTTAAATATGAATTTTTCATATGTAGTTGTTTTTTGAATTGAATATGAGTTCTTATTTTGTTTTTAAGAATTCTATTTTCCCTTAAGATTAAGAGATTTGTAGATTCGTTCGTGATTTAGGACTAGTCGAAGTTCGGTTTTAATTTGGAGTGATTTTTAGGGTTTATTTTGAAAGTTCATCTTGGAGTTATTTATTGAAATTTTCCGAGGCTTATAGGTATGCCCCTTAGATCTTTATAATGGATTAATATTGGTTATAACTGTTATAATTTATATTCTTATCACTATATATGTCTTCTTAAGCTATTTCGATTCAAAATAAGGCCTCATGCATGGTGAACGTAAGCCTTACACCCGGTGTCTAAACTCACGGAATGGCTAGGGTTGTCATACTTGAGTTTAAATATCGAGTGTAGAGGACTGTCGCATATAGAGTACCCTTTGGGGTGTGACATAGGTGCTAAGGTTTATTACATGCTCTAGTATTCTCATACCTTTTGAAGCATAGTGCCAACTAAGTCATCCATCTGTCACGCTCCATGGGGTACCCTAAACGTAACAGTCCGCCACATGCCATATAAGACCCACGAATTACTATCTTGGTCATTCGAGAGTCTTGTATAGATGTAAGGCGTCCCTTTACGATAATAGAATACTTAAACTGATGGAGATAAAGAGTTTAAATCGACATCCAACAACATTAGAATATAAATCAAAACACATATAAATAGTTACAAAGACTAAGGGGTATTCCCCCGCAAAGAATATTGTTAAGAGGTCTATTACAGTCATCCAGAGTCTTTTGGTTTCCTACGGAAGTCTAACCAGAAAAGAATATAACTTCTAAAGGAAACGCCTAGCTTCTGTACCTGAGCTGTCGGGTGCCTCTGTCTAAGCTAGATAAATGAGTGATGCAACAAATAAAAACTGTAGGAACGTCTGCTACACTAGCTTAATGAGTGAGAACTTCCAAGATTACATTCGTAACATATCAAACAAGCAAGTGATATGCATCAAACTTATGGAAAGTAACAGACATATGACTAGCCAAAAATCATATGTGAATGGAATTTCGCTCTCTATCCCGGGTGAGCAGATTAACGAATACTGCGGTACTACTAAAATATGCCGTTTTGGATCACTGTCAACCAACTTATAATTTCATTTGTGCATCACAATTAACCAACTCATTATTTCATTTATGGATCACAATTAACCAACTTTCACTTCGTTTTTTGGATCACAACCAACCAACCAATGCTAATGCTCCATCCCCATTTGTGATATGCATGAATCCGTATTTCTTATAAATTTAGAATAGTCAATTATGCCAATTTCTTAAGTGATCAATCAATAATCGTAGACATTCAATCCTAATTTATCTATACAACCATTAGTTAATCACCCGACTTCGATATTCTTATTTTAAATTTCTCATATCAACAATAAACATACATAATTCCGTTTATCCCCACCATACATATCCATTTATCTTTACCTAAAATCTAATGCAACTATCATTACAATCACATAAAATAATGGAATCGGGAAGAAATACTCACTCAGCCATTGGAAAACCAGTCCTCTAGTAATAATAGTTCGGTAGAAGAGGATCGTCAATCTCGGGGTCACCTAAAAAGGAAGAAATACTCTAATGAGTATTTCATCACTTAACTAAACCAAACTATTAAACAAAACTAGTAATTTCGTAATTCTCATTATTTGCGGAAGTCCCAACTTAAAATAGCCATAACATAGTCATTTTAACTCGAAATTTCGCAAATTATATATCGATTTCTATCTACTTCGAAAGATCTATCTAATTCTAATATTATTTCCAAGTTTTGATAACGTTTGGGTCTCGAAACATTATGATCAGTAGAGAAATCCAATTATGAAAAATAGTTTTGTGAATGTTTGAAATGTTTCTACTATTTAGATCAATTATACATGCAATATTGATGATTTCTTATCATGAATGGCATGTTATGAGCTTGATGTATGCATGCTCTTAATGACATTTACTAAAAGAAAATTTTAAAACCCTTTATTTTGTAAGACTCCATGAATACTTACTCTTAAAAAGACTAGTTTCTTGACTTTGATAATTCTCTTTTGTTTTGGAATTATTTCTTAGGAAAATCTAGTTATCCTTACTAAAATTGAGTCTTTATTATATCTATTCCTTAAAGCCTTCATTTCTTCATAAAAATCCCCATTTTGTACTTTGTAAACATGCTTTCAAATAGGGGCTATTTCTAAATCCGAATTTTTGTAAAATTAGTTTTGGAGTGATTTCTTTGAGAAAAACTTTTTTAATACTTTAAAATTTAAGGCTCTATTATACCTATCCCTTAAGGACTTCATTTCTTTAATAAAACTTCTATTTTGAGTTTGGAAAGTAAGTGTTTTCATGCTATTACTCATTTGTTACGAATTTCTTAAAATGACAAGTAACTCAAAATTTCCTACTTTATTTATACTTCTTGTTTTACATATTTTTCTTAGCAAATCCAATCTTAACTTATAAAAATCATCACTTAATGATATTTACCACCTATACTCTTCATTTTTCATATAAAACACAAGTTTTAGAGTTGATAAAAGGGTTTTTAAGGCATGGTCTTGTAACCATCCGAATTTACATTAGTTCATTTCAAATAAATAAATTTCCTTTTTGAGTTTCTTGTTTCATCCACTTAAAGATCTACAAACTACAATATTTATATACACAAGACAAAAGTCTTTATGATCATTAATGCACCAAAACACAAAATATCCATGAGATCATGAATGTCAAGTATAATGTGAGCATTTAAATGTTAGATCTACTACTTAGGATGCATGAAATGGAGTTTGAAAACATAAAGATAGATTTTTGTGCAAGATCTTTACTTTACTCTACTACTAAATGCATGAACATGGAGATCATCATACAAAAACACATTCAACTACAATATCTACTCTTGTGCTGGTTTGATATTCATATAATAGTATTTTCTTGTCCCTAGCAAAAGCTCATGGGGACTTAAATATGAAAATACTCATGAATGGTCTTGCCATTACAAGGTTTAGTGGTAGGAAGGTTAAAGATTCATCACCTAAAGTTTGAATCAAGAGGAGATGAAGAAAGAAAGATGAATTTGTGTGAGTGTGTGTGTATGTTATGGGGTCATAGCAACAACAAGGAGAGAGGGAAAGGATTTTACTTGAGTGAAAAAAAATGAAAGAGTAAAAATGAGAGAGAGAGTATAAATGAATATATATATATGAAATTAAATTAAGGTTAATGGGTTGATAAATTAAATAAAAAAAAACACAAATGAAGGTAAGGAAGAGGGAGAGAGGGGAGGTGGGGGTGGGGGGGAGGTGTGCTAGTAATGTGCCCTAGGCCATATGGATTATTTATCATTTGTATGTTTGTTATCAAGTCATTTTAATTATCAAAGTTATTTTTAGCCTATTTACTTTGGTAATGTTATTCCTTGAATATTTAGTTATACCTTATGTCGTTAAAGTATGTGACTTTAATAGTAGAACCATAAGTTGAATTATAACTTTATTCTAAATTATCCCTAGTCACTCATTATGTGGAATGATAATGAATTAAGACTAGTATGATTGCTGTATGATGATCAAGTTTTACTGATCATGGATATGGGATATCAATTCAGCACATAGATACAAACAGGAGTGTATTGTATTGGATTGACCAACTATAAGAATACTGTATGGATCAATGCAATAAGTATTCTTATTTACAATGTTGTTTTAGTCCTTTGACCTAATGGCCATGGATTCCTATATAGCAGTTTCCATGTTTTGATTCATCTCTTCATCATCTTTAATCGGATGATTGTAAGAATAAACTTGGACATGCAATATGTTATATAGAGGAATGTGAGTGTTAGTGAAGGGATTTGTTCATCTCATTAATTTGAGAAAGATATCTATCAGGCCCCTTGATGAGTAAGACTGAGAAATGCATGGCCATGCTCGAATGAATTGATAAAGAGTTATCAATATCATTTGTTTAAGTCAGTCAAACTCTAGATTCAAGAAATAAGTAATTAGACAATATAAGAGTGTTTTGATCCATACCTTATGTTTGATTATAAGATATCGTGTAACAAAAGGACTGAATGACTAACTGGTAGTAGGTAAAGTCGGATCATCGATCTTCACTAAAATTGGGTAGACATAATGTCTTGCTAGAGACCAATTATGTCTTGTAGTCCTAAAAAATGTTTAAGAGCTACTACCAATTTTAAGTGAACCTACAGGGTCACACACAAAGAATGAATAAGATGGATCTTCGATAATCGTATTGGGAATTGATTAATTATTTATTTGTCGATTTTAATTAGATTAAAATTAACAAATAAATAAATTCGGATAATAAGGATATATATGTCTTTCTACATAATTTAAAGAGACATAACCCTTATATATATATTAGGGTAATTTGAAAAGACATAACCCTTATATATATATATTAGTGTAATTTGAAAAGACATAACCCTTATATATATCGGGGTAATTTGAAAAGACATAACCCTTATATATATCATTATATATATTCTCCACTAGGTTAATTTTTTGATTTTTGACGCTGGCCGTCATTTAGAAAAAAATTCGTAACCTAGAAAGAGAGTGTGAGGGATTCCCAAAGGTCGAAACCTTTTCGACGTGCTAGCACACACGAAGATCCAATTCATTCGCGTGGATACCGGTAGAGGGAGTTGGTGTAATCTGCATCTCCTTGATCCCATCATCAAAAGAAAAAGGTACACGATTCCCTTTTCTTTCTGATTTAATTGAAACGCTTGGATCCGATTGGGAATTTAAAAAAAAAAACGATTTTCCGCTGCACGATTCAGATTTGGATCATAAATTCCCAACAAGGTGGACCGATTTAAAAATGGGGAGAGAGAGAGAGAGTTTAATTTGTTTTGTTTATTAAATTTGTGTAATAATAAGTCTTAAAATGTAATAATTTCTTAAGAGACAATATAATTGAGTGTTTTGTAAGGATGTAAGAGTCGGTTGTGCCTTGTGAGTATAGTAGGTTGTACTTGTAAATAGTAATGAATAGTAATCAAGATAATTACTTTACCAGTAGTAAAGAAAATACGAGAAAAATGGCTATATTTATAATTTTTATAAACTAAAAATTTATAAAATTTATATTTTTGAAATCCTCATTAAATTTCAATTCTAAAGAGTATTTCGGAATAATTTTTGAATTTCGAGTCCTAGGGCCAGCTTTTCCTTAACGGATCTCGGGAAGGCCCGAAATGGAAAATTTTTCGAAATCAGATCTTTTTATGGTTTGAAATATACTTTAGAAAAATATTCCATATTAAATTATTTTACAAAAGTTCCTTAGTTTAAAATCGAAGGAAAGCCGGATCCAAGGTTCTTAGGTTTCTATCATAAGCTTAAGCTAATTCGATTTAAGGTTTTTGTTTCCGATTCTCGAAGTTTACTTGGTTACTAAGAAAACCAGGGTTTACATCATCTCTACCTATGTTGACGAAAGTCTATTCTCGATGTATCCAGCTTAGATTATAAGTTGTGATAATTTGCCAAGCATCTTCAGTTGCCCACTATTCCTAGATTTGATGAAAGGGCTACTTTACCTTTTGAATTAGTCTATTCTAATGTATGGAGTCCTTACCTATAATGTCTAAGACTTGTTTCTAGTATTTTGTTCCTTTTTTAGATAATTATTCTTGTATGGCTTGTCTTTATGTTGTGAAAAATGATTCTAAGGTATTTTCTAATTTTACAGCATTTTATGCTAAAATTAAAACATAATTCAATGGTTTAATACATACATTAAGAAGTAATAATGCTAAAAAATACTTTTCTTACTCATTCTAAACATATATGATTCAAAATAGCATTATTTATCAATGCTCATGTGTTGATACACCTTCTCAGAATAGCTAAAAGAAGAAATAGACATCTTCTTTAGACAACACAAGTCTTTTTTATTTTAGATGAATGTTTCTGGACAATTTTGGGCCGATGTTATCTCCAGTGTTTGTTTCTTGATTAATTATCTACCTCCATTTGTTCATTAAGGTGAAACCCCTTACATAGTGTTTTTCCCTACAAAAACATTGTTTCCCGTTGAACTTAGAATACTTGACAATACTTGTTTTACTCATGATGTTCATCCTTGGATCACCAAATTAGATCCCAAGTCTCTTAAATGTGTCTTTTTAGATTATTCTCAAGTTCAAAAGGGATATTGATGTTACTGTCCCTGTAAGCCCTGGCAAATTTCAGTAAATAATTTCAAGATGAACTTCGAAAATAAACCCTAAAAATCACTCCAAATTAAAACTGAATTTCAACTAGTCCAAAAACACGAGCGAATCCAGAAATTTCCAAGCTTGAGAAAAATAAGAATCCTTAAAAATAAAATAAGAACTCAACATACTTCAATTCCAAAACCATTACGTACTACAAACTCTATACGTAACCCCGACTTATAAAAATGGGTAATATAGAACCCCAAAATCAAATTATTAAAAAGTAAATAACGATTAACTTTCGGAAATGAAACCCAATCCAAGAATTCTGAAAACGTTAAAAGATATTAAATACTTACAAAAATAAAATGTAAAATAAATTTCTCAAATTAAATACGTTGTATAAACATAAAATATCAGTTTTCAAATTGGTAAAGATTTAAACCGGAAAACCACCCGGAAACCCTAATCGGAATGCAATAGCCCAAGTCGGCAACTTAGTGCCCCTAACCCTAGAGGCCGAGGCGTAGCTAAATATGTAGAATAGCTCATAGTAATATGAGTTTGTTTAAAAATATCAGATTGGTAAATTTTTGACCTATTTCGAACCCGTTCGGATACAGACTTCGAAAAGCGTGTCCTGGGGCTCGAGATATCAAAAATATACCAATAGTACCGTTAGACTCGTAATTTCATAAGATTTCCAAATATATCAGTTATATAATTTTTCAGGTTATAAAAGTTACAATTATAACCTTTTTATCGTATTTCCATTATTACCAGTAATTGATTAGTCTTTTGCACTATTCATTTTTATTTCATTAAAAAATTTTATTATTCTTATAAAGCCTTATATTTTAGATAAATATTTTATATGTTATAGAAAATTTTGTTTTTCTAAAATTTAGTTCGTTTCGGGTCTTTACGGGATCAGATTCTGTTTAAGACCCGATACTAAAAATAAAATAAATTAATTTAATAATTGAAATATTTGAAAAATATTTATATTTTCATAAAATAATTTTTTAGAATTTTTCGGGTTATAAAAATATTATTTATAGCCCATATTCGCGTATTTTGATCATACCGGTAACATATTTGTTAAAATACTAAAATAATTCAAATAATTATTTAAATTTAATTATGAAAAATCTGCTACAAATATTTGGAATAAATTTTCTAATTTTATTTTATTTTAATTTATTTTATTAATAAAGTACTTTTACAACCCATACCTTCAAGTACACCTTACACATATCACTTCCTTTTCACTTCAATCTTTCTACACATTATCCCACAATTGATGGCAGATTTTTGACTCTTTCATGGCTGCCATTGTCCTTTATTTACTCATATTTTGACTAAAATTAATTATATTTCACTCCTTCAAAAAGTTACATTACACATTAATTATACAATTCAATTTTGAGTCAAAATTCAACAAATTCACTCTCTCTCCTCCCTCAACATTCACGTGCAGCATGGGGCTTCATTGGCTGCCTTGTTTTATTTTTTTCTCTCATTTATTCAATTAAAACACTCATTTTCTCTCTCTCCTTCATTTACTCACTTTCCCTTTCATTCTTTAGCTTTTCTCTCTCATTTTTCTCTCTTTTCTTCTTCATATTTTTCTTGTTTCCTCAAGAACAAGCTGCCCCTATCTCTTCCATAGCTTCCACCATATTTCTTGAAGATTTCTAAGCAAATCTTCATCTCAAAGCTCCATAGGTGATATAGGTAAAGTGTAATGAAGGTTTCATGCATCAAATGACCTTCCATAAGCTTAAAAGCTTAGGATGATGATGCCAAAAATGAAACACTCCTCTCCACTTTTTTATCTTGTATTATAATTATTTTCTTGTTTAAAGTTGATATATATTGTAGATCTAACTTTTTATAGCTTTGATTTTTGTTTATGCCATAGATCTTGTATTTAAGTTGTTATTTTTGTTATTCCTTATGATTTATGCATAGATCTAGCATCCACATGTCTATCTTAGTGATTCATGCATGTAAAACTAGTTTAGAAAACTAGATCTAAAGTTTTGAGTTCATAGATGCATTAGATCTTTGTTTATGTTCATGAACAACTTGTATAGCATGATGGTAGGAAGTTGTAGGAAACTCAAGATCTATTTTATTTTCAACAAAAATCAATTTTGAAAATTCGGATGAAAATGGAACCATATTTAGAAAAGTGGTTTTTCAACTTCAAAATGTGTATTTTTCATTTAAAATGAAGGGCTTAGGGTATAGATAACATAAATGAGTAATTTTGATGAGCAAAGTTTAGATCTATGAGTTTAAAGTTTGTTTTCATGGGTTTCATCTAGTGTATGTTCATATTATGTGTAGATCTTAGATTTGAACTTGAACAAAATTGTGAAATTCGTATTTTGGCAAGACCATATTTAAAAACCACTTTCCAAGTGTCAAAATGTAATTTTTACTTAAGAAAATGAAGGCTTAATATATGATATCATCAAGACTTCTTTTTACAAGAATCTAATGTGATTTTCAAAAGTTATTTTCAAAAAAAAATTCATTTTCGGATTTTGGCCAAGGCCTATTTTAAAAACATGTTTTCCAACTCAAAAATGAAGTTTTTATTTAAGAAATGAAAGGCTCATAAGATATGATATGTAAGGAATGGATTTTCATAAGCTTAGATAGATTTTATCAAAAGATATGACCAAAAATAAATTTTCTAAATTCGGATCCCAACCAAGACCAATTTTTAAAACCCATTTATCAACTCCAAAACTCATGTTTTATGTGAAAAATGAAGTATAGGTAATAGATATCATTAAGCAATGATTTTTACAAGTTAAAATGAGTTTAGGCATGAGTAATGTATAAAACAAGTAATGGAATTAAAATGGAAAAATTTGAGTTAGTGATCAAATTGTCAAATTCGTAATTTGAGATGATGCATATGTAATCACTTAGTATTTGAGCTCAAATTGCAAGTTTTATGTGTTAAATGAAGTCCTTAGACAATAGATATAGTAAAGCTTCAAATTTTAATGCATTAAACAAGTTTTTCCCAAAGAATCATTCAAAAAGTGGATTTTCTAAAATTCGGATTTTTGAGTAAATCATATTGGAAAACATATTTGCAAAGTGTAAAATGCAAATTTTTGTGTAAGAATGAAGTCCTTAATGGTTATGTATGATTGAGCCTTAATTTTCTAAAATCAAATGATTTTTACTTGAAGAATCACTCAAAAACCAATTTTTTAAAATTCGGATTTTGGAATCAACCCCACTTGAAAACATGTTTACAAAGTGTAAAATGGAAATTTTTATGTAGAAATGAAGGTCATAAGTAATATATATAATGAAGACTCAATTTTGACAAAAATAATTATATTTTCTTAAGTAACAAATCCAAAACAAATGGAAATGATAAAAGTTAGAAAACTAGATTTTTCATAAGTAAGTTGTTATTATGGTCTTGTAAAATAAAAAGTTATAAAATTTCTTTTTAGCAAGATCATCAAGATCATGCATACATTAAGCTCATCTCATGTCATTCATGTTAGGAAATCACTCACATTGCATGTATAGCTAATTTATATAGTAGGAATATTACAAATATTTACAAAACTACCTTTCGAAAGTTGAAGTTGTTGCTGCCCTAATCTGATCCGAAATTTTCAAAGCTTCAAAGTTTTCAAAACTTGAAAATAATATTAGAATTAGGTAGATCTCTCGAAGTAGATAGAAATTGATATATAATTTGCGAGATTCCGAGTTAAAATGACCAAGTTATGGCCATTTTAAGTTGGAATTCCCGCTTAGGACGCGAATTACGAATTTGATAGTTCGTATAAGATCGTTTAAATTAGTTTGAGTTGAAATACTTATTAGAGTATTTCTTCCTTTTTAGGAGATCCCGAGATCGACGATTCCCTACCACCGATTTTATTACTAGAAGACCGGTGATCCAATGGCCGAGTGAGTTTTCTCCTTGTTTTGTTACCTTGATTGTGATTGTAGTTAGTTGCATTAGAATTATAGGAACAAGATAAAAATCGATATGAATGGGGATGGGATATGATGATGACTGTGATGAATGTATGCCAAAGAATACTAAAGCATATCGAAACCACGATTTGATTGGATAACTGCACCGTTCATATTATTCTCTTATATGTGTGATATTGGTTGGTCACTCTAAAGAATGTATAAATATTTTTTGACCTAAGAAAATTAAATTGGTCATGCATCGCATCGAACATATTGCATTTGGTAGCATGCTACTCCTACGCAGGTCGCTCGGTATGGTCTGTGGATGACTCATTTGGATAACGAACCCGATGCCAGAGCTCTTTCAAGGGTACTAAGGCGCATGTGGATGCATTATTGGATGAGCCTAGCCGAGTCGAGTGCTAAGAGTCGAGGGCTTGGGGACTAGTGCGATCATGTATACTCAATACCATTCCTAACCTAAGATACGGAGGGCGTAAATCCGTTCTGTGTGTGGGTTCCGGATGCCCATGCATAATTGCTTGCTCACGTGTTTGTTCATGCATAGCATATGATTGACTAATACTTGCTTGTTATGGTAAGAAATTAAGGGAATTCTCACTAAGCTAGTGTAGCTTATACCCCAATAGTTGTTTAAATGAACAGGTTATCTCAAGAATGCAAGGTGGGGACCGAATTGGTTGGAGCCAGGAATGACTTTGGGATTTCGGCAAGAATACGAATGTTGAAGTTATCTGCTAGTTTTATGATTTGTCTTGTAATAGTTTATGTAGTAGGAAGTCTGTGGATGAATGTAATTGGAGTTGAATGATTTGTATTTTGAAGTAGTGATTGTATATGTGTATTTGTACTGAAGTATAGTAAATTTGTATTTCCTTTACATTGTTACTCAATTGTATCAACATAAAATGTATCACTCCGATGTGTCTCCTTTATGTGTTAGACGCCTTGTACATAGTATGGAAGCCTTCGCGTGACTGAGGTGGTCATTCTTAGGCTTTAATATTGTGTACGGCGGACTGCCACGTTTAGGGTACCCTTCGAGGCGTGACAGTCCCAAGCTTGATAAGTATCATGTGCTAGTTGCTGTCATATTTGTAGAAAACGTTCTATTTTTTCCTTCCTCTATTGAAACTTTAACACAAGAAAATAATGAAGGTATGTTGCCTTATCATATGACTTATTAGTCTCTAGAAGCACCATTGTCTATGCTTGTGCTCCCACCACCTGACATATTAGACGTGTGTACTTTAGAAGATGAGACTCGCCTACTTCATGTCCCAAACCATCCTCTTCTTTCTCATTGGATCTAATTCTAAGTGATGTTGATCTTTCTATTGCTCTTTGAAAAGGTGAATGTCCATGTACCTATCTTATCTCTTCTTTTGTTTCCTATGAACACTTATCGTCACCATCTTCTTCTTTTATTGCATCACCTGACATGGTATCCATTCTAAAGTTTATTCATAGTGTAGTTTCTCACTCTGATTGGAGTGATGCTATAATAGAAGAGATGAATGTCTTAGATATTTGTGGTACTTGGGATTTAGTAAAATTACCTACAGGTAAAAAGGTAATTGGCTATAAGTAGGTGTTTGCTGTTAAGGTTAATCCTAACGGATCCATAGCTAGGCTAAAAGCCCATCATATGGCCAAAGGTTATTCTGAAACTTATGGAGTAGATTACTTGAACACCTTTTTTATCGTATGGCTAAGTTGACTATTGTCTGATTGTTTATCTCTTTAGTAGCTACTAACCAATAGTCTTTGTATTAGTTGGATATTAAAAAAGCCTTCTCACATGGAGAAAGTTTGTTTCCTTTGGAAAACATTATATAGATTGGAATAAAGTCCTTGAGCTTGGTTTGAGAAATTTAGTTAAGCAACTAAAGCTTTTGGCTAAGCAAGAGCAAGTCAAATCACTTCTTATTCTTTAAATGTTTCAACTTTGATTTGATCCTTCTCATTATATATGTTGATGACATTATTATTATAGGAAGATATAGCATATGTAAACCCCCAAATTTTCGGAATCAGTTTAGCATAAAACCCTAAACTAGAAGTCAAACGGAACCCTAAAAGTCAACAAAACCCTAGTTTACCGTATTAAACTAAATCCGGCATTGTCGTTTTCTTTGGCCCTAGAAAACGAAGTTGGGATAATTAGCTAGAATAGTTCGTAATAACCATAGGTTTTATAAAAATTTCAGTTTCGCGAAATTCGGGTGTCCTTCGAACCCGATCGAACACAGCTCTCGAAAAACGTGTTCGGAAGCCCAGAATAGTAAAAATATTCCGAATACACCGTTAGACTCATAAAAATATAAGTTTTCCAAAAATATCAGTTTCGTAATTTTTCGGTAAGTAAAAATAACAGATATAGCTATTATACGCGTATTTTCTTACTACCGGTACTTTAATTGTCATATCTACTTTACATTACACTATTCATTACTATTCTACACTATTCTTTTATCTCTACTTTTTCTTACACCTACTCTTACACTCTACAAAACCTATAATCTTAACTTTTTACCTTTTCCATAACTTTATATCACATCTATCTTACATATTACATTTTTTATCTTTCCAAAAAGTCAAAAAATAAAACAAAACCCCCCCTCCCCATGCATGGCCGGCGCCCCCCTCTCTAAATGCCCTCAATTTGTTTTAATTTCACTTTATTTTAATCACACAAAAATCACTCCTCAATTTCCTATAAATACCCCCCTTCTCTTTCACTTCTTTCACACCACTTCTACACTAAAATTACTCTCTCAAAATCTCTCAAGAATTTCTCTCCAAGAAGTTCTTTCAAGAAGTTCTCTTTAGCTCATCTCCTTTAGGTAAAAGTTCTTCAAGAAGTTTCCATGTTCATCTACTTAGTATGAACTTAATGTGTGTTTTCTAAAACCATGAAGATTAAGAAAGCAACAATAGGTTCATACTTTGTTTTTGTTCATAATCATAAATCCTTTATGTTCATGTTTCCTTTATATTCATTTATGTATCTCTTATGTTCATTTATGTCTCTTTTATGTTCATAACTATCTACTATATCTATATAGCTATATATACTATTTAGAGCATATAAGCTCATAATCTTGCAATTTATTTATCTTTCATGCAATTTATTTACTTCAATGCTTTTTATTTATTTATTCCAAGTTGTTTTTAAGACTAGTCTCTAGTCTTAGACTTGTCCTCATCAAGTCAAAACAAGCTTTTCTTTCTTTCATTTCATTTTATTATGGGACTAGTCTACTTCTTAGTCCCAAGAGCCTTGAAAAAGCTAAGACTCAAATACTTGACTTTATTATGCTTTATGTTATTTTGGTTATTATTATCCTCATAATCATGTTCATTTAGATTGTTGTCCATAATTTTATTTAAACAAAAAGAAGAATTTTTGTCACTTAGAAATAAGTTTATGTAAAGTATGAAATCTATAAAGCAACACAAAATAAACTCATTCCTCTTCATGTTACAAAAAGAACTCACTATAATTTTATAAAATACTTTTACTTTAAAAAGCCACTTAAATCCTTATTATCCCACCTTGTTTTTTTAAAGGAAAATATTTTGTTGACAAAAATGGTTCTTTTCATAAGAAAGATAATAAGATGGATGACTAAGGAAATTTTTAAGTAAAGACCTTTTCAAACAAATAAGCAAAGAAAATTTATGGTTTGAAAATAATAAAGTTATTTCTTTTCAAGTTACAAGAGGAAATTAATAGGATTATAGAAATTAGTTTTTCTACAAAAAGTCCTTAATTGTTCCACATTGTTTTTATGAAGAAAATAAATTTTCATGCATGGATGATTATTTTTGAAAAATATGAGACATGAGAAAAAAAATGAAAATATCGAGTAAGGATTTTTGCAAAACAAGTAAACAAAGGAATTTACACAAGAAAAATGAAGAATAGCATAATTCCTAGAAAACTTCAAATATAGTATTAATGTAACTTAGAAAGTAGAAAATTTTATTTTCCAAGGTCACTTAGAAAAAGATAAATAAAACCAACATAAAATGTTTTTAGAAAAATAAAAGAAAACAAGGTATTCATTTCAAAGAAATTTGCAAAAACAATTTCCGAAAAGCTTCAAACCAACATTGTTTTACCTAAGAAAAATAAATTGGACAACAAGACACTTGAGCATGCTTAAATATGAGTTATATAGTTATAAAAAGAGAATTTTTCAACTATATAGATAACTAAGTATTTATCAAACAAATTTTGATTTCTTAAACCAAAGTTGTTTTTACTTGGAAATCCGTGGTGAATTTTGTCACTACTTTTTTAGAGCCTATATGGCCTTGTTTGTTGGATATAATTTTGGAAATGGGTAGATCTTTCGAGTAGGTAGAAATCGGTATATTATATGCGCGATTCCGAGTTAAAATGACTAAGTTATGGCCATTTTAAGTTGGAACATTCTTCTATACGAACTTTAACGTTCTTTGATATTGTTTTGTCAAAATTCAAGAAAATCATCAAGAAAAACTCATTGTGGGTATTTTCTTTGGCTAGGTGACGCCGAGGAAGGATTCCTTTACCCCGAGAACTATTACGATTAAGTGGAGTGTGTGAACGACTCATCCGCTTAGAGGAATAGACGACAATGGCATCGTGAGTTTATTTCCATTAAATGCTATACTTGTTGTGCTTGTAAATTAGTTGCACTAGAGTTAGGAAAAGATAAACCGATATGCATGTAAAATAATTCCTTGAAAGAATTCTAAGAATATCGAAGCCAGAATTGTTCTAAGTGATTGTTTTAGTTTATTATTGATTTGTGTGAAATTCTTGATCGCCATAAAGTTGAAAATAATTATGTTATGACTTTATAAATTAATGAATTCATGCATACCACGAAGTGAGTCACATTGCATGGTTGGGTTTTATCCTTGGGTGAGAAGGATAGTAAGCTCATGTCGAAAGCAACACTTGGCGGCAGATCCGAAAGCGATTGCTTGGCGGCTTAATGGAATATGCTTGGCGGTAGATCCGAAAGCAAGGTCAATCAAGTAGATTCAGAATGCTCGACGATGTGTGCTCATGAACAAGAAAACTTTTTATTTAAAACTACTTGAATTGAGGATTATGTATCACCAAACCCCGAATGGAGGGCGTAAATCCATTCAACATATAGTTCCCGGAAAACTATATGTTTGTTTGCCCACGTGCTTGTGCATTACATTTGATTGATTAAATCAACTTAATTGAATCTTGTTACAAGAAGTTATTTATGGAAATAGTTCTCACTAAGCCTATTAGCTTATACCCCAATAGATATCTTTTGCAGTTCCCGTACTTATGGTTAAGGCCACGTGGACCATGCGGGCAGGTAAACTCTCTTGAACATTAGAAACTTGGGTAAAACGTAGCATAGTATTAGCATGTAAATATTTATATAATAGATTAGTAATTTAGGGAGTTGTTCCTAAGTTTGTAAAGTCTTTGCCATGAATGAATAATTATTGTGAATCCTCTTTTCTTAATATGCTTCTATGTCTCCTTAAGCTTCATAATTCCATATATGGTCCTCTAAAGATGTGAAAGTACGCCTTACACTTAATATAAAAGCTTTTGGGAATGACTAAGGTTGTCATACTTAAGCTTTAATATCGAGTGTGGCGGACTGTCACGTTTAGGGTACCCATTGGGGCGTGACAGCATAGGGATTTCCTAATGGAGGCATATTTAGGAAATGGCATGTAGATCTACTTGAAATGACACATGGGACGATTACACGAGCTCGAGCTAAAAGATCTAATATGTCCAGGGAGAGGAGATCCATGTGTGCCACACCAAGGATGATCTAAATATAATCCATGTCATCAAGGTTAACATAGAAGTTGACTAAGGTCAAGATAGGCATATTTTACCACGTCATAATTGACCAAGTCTCAAAGACTAGAAGGTAAATTTGGGCATGTATAATAAAATTCATAAATAAAGTTGCCTTTCTGGATTCTTCTCTTCATTTTACACTTTGATTTTCAAGAATTTTATTCTTATCTATCAATGGCCATGAAACATAGGCTGATTTAGGTAAGTTGGCAATTTCTTGTATTTCTAATTTTATTGTATTCCTTGCCTATTAATAGGCACTAGATCAATGAGAATGTAATGAGTATTACTGATAAAAATTGAGAGTTTAATTTCTCTTTCGTCCTTAAAAGAACTCTTTAAACTTATCTATTATTCTATGCATTCATCAGGATTTATCAATCGAATCTCCATCATCAGTTGTGGCACCCTTTTCATACCAAGGTTCTTTCATTGTTAAGCAACGGGTCACGGTTTTCCATACACTATTGAATAATCTTGGGTTGATTTCTAGATTAGGTATCGGGTTTCGTCACTGGTTGACATTGTTCATATCAGTTTGGTATCAGAGTAAGGCTTCTAAGAATCACAATAATCTAGTTCCATTAGAGGAGGGTATATTAGAACCCTAACTTAAGTCACTCATGTCCTTAATTTTCTTTTGTTAGTTTTTTTTAATTGTTGAATCTTATTGATCTAATTATTTTAGTGACTTAAAAAAAAGAAAAAAGAATATTAAAAAAGAAATTAATTCGAATTTGTTTGATTAGGTTTTGATTGAATTGTTGACATCTAGAAGAAATTGACTTGTTTGTCTAGAATCCCAAAAACTACCATTGAAAGGGTCTCTTGAATTCTAGGGAAGAATTTGATTTTTATTTGATTAATTCCAAAAGAAACGAAAGGGAGATTTTGAGTTTAAAAGGCAAGAGTAGTGAGGACATTAGAGTGAGAAAAAGCCAAATAACTATTGTATATGAAATACGAGTGATTTAGGTGAATCATTCTTTGAGTGAAAATACGTGAAGGATTGATCTATAAGGTTTTATTTCCTATTATTATCACTTCTAACATTGTTTACAGCAATATATTGAACAAAATCACATTTGAAGGTATGATGGGGAGGAATTGATATTAAGCTCATTATGGAGGCTTTAACTAATAAGATGAAAAGAATGTTTAGAGTTGAGTTAGAATGATGCCATGAAAAGGTAGAACAAAGCTTAGAATAGCCATGAAATGTTCCTCTAGGACGTAGAAGAGAAAGGTTTCCAAGGAGGGGAGTGAGACTAAAAGAAGAAGATTTTGAAGGGGTTGGTTTTGAGGGTGAGTTTGATCGGGAGTCAGTTGAGAGCATTAGCAGGTACAGGGGTAGATTTAGATAAGCCAAGAACCAGAAAGATAATAATCTAAGTAGTAAAAAGATGAAGATTCCACCATTCTAAGGAAAGAATGAACTTGAGACATACTAGAGTGGGAGAAAAAGGTGGAGTTGGTTTTTGATTGTCACAATTATTCTAAAGATAAGAAGGCAAAGCATGCTTCCATAGGTTTTCAAATTATGAAATAGTATGGTGCCACAAAATAGTCTTGAATAGGAGGAGAAAGAGGGAACCACTAGTAGAGAAGAGATGAAGAGAGTGATGAGAAAGCAATTTGTTCTAACATATTGCTATCAGGAGTTATACAACAAATTGCAAAATCTTAGGCAAGGCAACCAGAGTGTAGAGTAGTACTATAAGGAGATCGAGGTTGTGATGATTATAGTGAATATTGAGGAGGACTGGTAGGCTATAATGGTGAGGTTTTTGGGTGTTTAAATCGAGAATATCAAAATTTATTAGTTTTATAATTCTATGTGGAGTTATAGAACATGGTGCACATGGTCATCAAGATTGAGAACCAAGTCAAGAGGAAAGGCAATAGCTCTATGCGTTTAGCGCTTAGTTCAAATACATCCACTTAGAAGTCGGATCCATGGAAGAAGGAAGAGAAGCAATCCAATAGCAAGCTAAAGTTCAAACAAAAACATAAGGTGGCCAGCCATGGAAATCAAGGTAATTTCAATTCTTCCACTACTTGAAATCAAGATATTAAGTGTTTTAAATGCCAAGGTAAGGGTCATATCGCAAGTCAATATCCGAACGAGAGACTTATGGTGATGTAGGACAATGGTGAGATTGAAATGGACAATGAATTGGATCATGATTCTATGTAATCATTAGAGGATGTCGATGATGAGAAGTATGTTGCCCAAGGTGAACAATTAGAGGCAATGAGAGATTTAAGTATGCTAACTGAGGAAGATGAAGATTTGCAATGGGAGAACATCTTTCATAGTAGGTGCCATGTCCAAAATAAGGTATGTAGTGTGATAATTGATGGCAGAAGTTGTACTAATGTTGCTAGCATGACCATGGTGGAGAAACTAAGGCTTAGAACTAGTAAGCATCCTCAACTTTATAAATTGCAATGGTTAGATAATAATGATGAATGAGGGTAAATAAACAAGTGATGATTTTTTTTTTTCTCATTGGAAAATTTGAAGATGAGTTTTGTGTGATGTAGTTCCAATGCAAGCAGAACACTTGTTATTAGGTATACCATCTCAATTTGATCGGAGAGTTAAGCATGATGGTTTCACCAACAAGTACTCATACGTGCATAATCAAAGGACCATCACTCTTGTTCCTTTGATGCCAAGTCAGGTATATGAAGATCAAGTAAGGTTGCAAAAAGAGAATGAGCAAAAGAAAGAGAAAGACAAAAAGAAATTGAGTGAAATTTCAAGAGAAAAAGAGAGAGAGACCAAGAATAATGAGAGGGAAGAAAAGATAGCAAAATTGAATGATAAGAGAAAATTAGAGAGAAAAATAAATTTTTATGCAAGAGTACGTGAGATTAAGAGAGCAATATTCTTAAAGAAGCCTACGGTTATACTATTTTATAAAGAGGCACTTTTTAACATTAACCAAGTTGACGCTTCTTTGCCTAGTTCTGTTGTCTCCTTTTGCAAGAGTTTGAGGATGTCTTTCTCGAGTAAATCCCAAAAGGATTACCTCCTATGAGGGATTGAACATCAAATTGATTTTGTACCCGACATAACCATTCCAAACCAACCCACTTATAGGAGTAATCTCAAGAAGGCGAGGCTCAACATTGAGTAATGGATAGAGCATATGCAAAACAAGCCAACAAAGGGAGCCATCAAGTAGTGTTTGAACTTGAAGATTAAGTCTGGTTGCACAGGCGCAAAGAAAGATTTCTTGTACAAAGGTGATGATTTGAGAGCAAATCCTTTTCAAGAGGAGGGGAATGATGGAGGCATATTAAGGAAATGGAATATAGATCTACTTGAAATGCCAGATGGGCCAATTACATGAGCTCGAGCTAAAAGATTTAAGGATGCACTTAATGGCTTAATCCAAGATTTCTATGAAGAGAAGATCCACATGCACCACACCAAGGATGAACAAAAAATAATCCACTTCATTAAGGTTAACATGGAAGTGGACCAAGGACAAGATAGCCTATTTGACCAAGACTCGAAAACTAAAAGGCAAATCTGGGCATGGAAAAGAAACATCATAAATAAAGTTATCCTTTTGGATTCTTGTCTTTATTTTATACTTTGCTTTTTAAGACTTTTATTCTTATCAATTTATGGGCATGAAACATAGGTTGATTTAGGTAAGTTGCCAATTTCTTGTATTCCTAATTTTATTATATTCCTTGCCTATTAATAAGCACGTGATCAATGAGAATGTAATGAGTATTATCAATAAAAATTGAGAGTTCAATTTCTCTTTGGTTCTCGAAAGAACTCTTTGAACTTATTAGTTATTCCATGGAGTTCATCAAGACTTATCAATCGATCTCCATCACCGATTATAACATCTTCTTTATACCAAGGTTCTTAGTTTGCTAAGCAATGGGTTGTGGTTTTCCATACATTCTTGAACAATCATAGATTGATTTCTAGATTAGGTATCGCTTTTATCATGGGTTGACATGGTTCGTACAATTTCCTCTCTCAAATTATTCCTTCATACTCAATTTCATACAAAAGATTTGGGGTTGTTGAAATACTTCCTGGGAACTGAGTTAACGAGGAGTAAGAAAGGCATTTTCTTGTCTCAAAGGAAATATGTGCTTAGTTTATTAATAGAGATTGGTAAATTAGGAGCTAAACAATGTAGTATCCCCATGCTTGCTAATACATAACTTACTAAAGAAGGTGAATTATTCAAGGACCCAAAGAGTTATAGATGTCTTGTTGGGAGGTTAAATTATCTTACAGTGACATGTTTTGATATTATCTATCCAATTAGTCTTGCAAGTCATTTTATGTCTTACCTTACTATGCTTCATTGTGTAGCCTTGGAGCAAATTTGATGTAATCTAAAGGATACTTCAGGACGTGGTTTAGTGTATGGATATCACAGTCATATTCGTGTTTAGTGTTTTTCATTTGCTAATTGGGTAGTATCCATGGTAGATAAAAGATTCACCACTAGATACCGTATGTTTATTGGAGGTAACCTAGTTTATTGGAAAGGTAAGAAATAGAACATTATGTCTTGCTCGAATTGAGAGGTATAACACAGGGTTGTGGCACAATCAATATGTAAAATAATGTAGATTCTTTAACTCTTGTTCAAAGTTAGCTTTAAGGTTCCAATACTTGCACTACCATGGTGTGATAATTAGATGGCTCTTCACATTATATCTAACCTTATGTATCATGAGCAAACCAAACATATTGAAATTGAATATCATTTCATTTGTAAGAAGATACAACAAAGGTTGATTTCTATAGGGCACATCAAGATTGGAAAGTAGTTAGTTGATATTTTTACTAAATCTTTGAATGGGATTAAAATTAAAGATATCTAAACAAGTTGGGTATGATTAATAGCTATGCACCAACTTGAGGGGAAGTGTTATGGTATATAATTAGTATACAATATCTCCTATTAATATACTACCACGCCCTAACAGGTACCCTAAACGTGACAGCCTACTGTACACAATATTAAAACTTGAGAATGACTACCTTAGTCACTCCGAAGCTTTCATATTGGTATAAGGCGTACATTTACAACAAAGGGAGACCGTGGAGTTATGCATTTTAAGATAATGGCAACGAAACATACAAAATAAAACTTAATATAATTCATCAAATATAAAGTTCTACAACTTCTACGGGGCATTCTCCTGATAATCTCCATAATAACATAATCTTAATATAATAAATAACTAAAACTAGAAGATTTTAAAGGAAATCTAATCTAAGTCTTCAAATAGAATTCCTCCAAAAGCTTCCCAAAACATAAGTTCTAACCAGATAGTCAAGGGAGTCTCGGGAACAAAACAACGACCCTGCAACATCAAAAATCTATTGGGGAGTAAGCATAACTAGCTTAGTGAGATAATCTTTACGCAAAAGTACTCATAACCAACATTCAAACAAGTTCATTAAACAAGCATATGAAATGCAAGCAACCATATGATCAAACAATACATACGACTATTTGGTTTTGTATGTAGAATGGATTTACCTCTCCATTCGGTGGTTAGGGAATGATTTGAAATGGGCCATAATCGACCTTCTTGAAATTTTGTGCTCATCTTGGGGTTCCAATGAACCATATTACTAGTCCTTGAGCTTTTCTTATCCAAAGCGATCGATTCGGCTCAGCTACACCTTGAGATTGTATTTCCCGAACATCCTAATTCTTCAAGATGTAGTTAGGCAGCTTACCTTTTCGATCCCACACCGAGGAGTAGTAGCAAAAATGCGGAATGACATTCTAAGTTATATGGATGAGCAATTTAGTTTAAAGGAATTTCTAATCCGACATTAATTCATTTAAGGGATCAATCAATATTTACACATATAGCAATATACATAGAGATAATTTATATCAATTAACCAATTAAGCTCGGATATACTTATTGTTTATTCATCATACATAAGGAATCACATAGATTGCTCCCATGATAACCCGCATGCATATCAATTTTTATCTTTTCCTAACATCTAGTGCTTTATTCTACAAGCACATGCACGAATACATAAAACATAAAGGAAACTCACTCGGCCACGACGAACTTCTATCAATCGAAGTAATCCTCGAGAAAGAGAAGATCTTGGTCTTCGTCACCTAAACAAAGAAATACCCGAAATAAGTATTTCATCTAAGATCTACTTAAATTTTCCAACTCTATCTTATTGAATTCATCAAAATTCGGTTTTAAGGAAATTCTAACTTAAAATAGTCATAACTTACTTATTTTAACTCGGAATATCACATATTATATGTTATTTTTACCTACTCGAAAAGATATATCTATTTATAAGGTTATTTTTTTATCATAAAAGGTTATTTAGGCCTCAGAATAGTAGGGTACAAATTCACCACGAATTTTTCAATCTTTGGAAACACAATTTTTCAAACTTTCCTTCATCCATAAATTCTTGTACAAAAATATAGATATTTATATAGTTCAAAAATCCTTTCAATATATATATATATATATATATACACTCATATTGTATGCATGAATTTAGTAGTGTTGTCTAAACAATGATTTTTGTAAAATAATGTGTTCTAAAAGTTAGAAAAGCAAAGGCTTGAAAATTTACATTAAATTTGTTGAATAAATTTCTTCAATTTTTATGAATGAATGTTTCCTTCTCTAAAATTTATTTATTAACCTTTGAGAATAATTTAATTTTTCCTAAAAATAATTTTAGTCTTTCTAAGATTCTTACAACTTCATTTCTAGTGGTTGAAAAAATATAGTTTTTTTAAGTATTTCTTGGTAGTGACAAATTTCCTTAAGGTAGTCATGTTTATGTGTTCTTAATTTTTCTTAAGGTAATTCCAATTTTAAAAAGATAATAATAATAATGTTTTTCTAAGTTATTTAGTAATTTTATTTCCTAAGACTTATCTCTAAAATGTTATTCTTTAATGATTTTGTAAAACTTGTCTAGACCTTAGTATTTTAGAGTGTTGATGAAAATTTCACAAATGAGTTTAAGAAAAACCTTTGTTAATCAAAGAATTAGAAAATATTATGTTTTAAAGAAACTTTCTTATTTTATTGATTTGAAAAGAGTGTGTGTGATAACTTTACTTTTTGTATTATTTGATGAAATCCCATTTTACTAAAACTTATGATGAACTTATCTAAATTTTGAAAAAGATTGTTAGGATAAAACTTTAGGTTTTCATGAAAAAGTCATTTCATGACAAAAATTTTATTTTCAAAGAGAGTTCTTATTTTTCTTTATTTAAGAAAACTCCTTTTCATTTTTGTTGAGACAATATTAACATGTTCATGCATGAATGAGAATATGTAGTTATGAGAAATATAAAAATATCAAATAATAAGATAAGATATATATAAGAATAAATAGAAGCATAATAATAAGGTTAAGTATTGGGAACCTTAACTTCATCAAGGTATCCCGGTCAAGTATTGGGAGCCTTAACTTCATCAAAGCTTCTCAAGGCTTCTTGGGACTAAGAATAGACTAGTCCCAAAAGAAAAGAATAAGAAAAAAAAAGAAAAAACGTAATAATAAGTGAAATAATAATAACAAGATGTTAGGTTAGTGAGCACTTAGGCTCTAAGAAATATATATACATAAATATACATAATATCATATCGAAGTTAGATTAGAGCAAATATAATAACAATAATAACAATAATAACAATAATAACATAATGGAAACTTAGACATGAATAAGAACAAAACATGAACATATTGCTGCTTCCTTAACATTATGGTCTTAGGAAACATACACTATGGTCATGTAATGTTTCATAACATGAAAAGGAATATGGTTTAGAACTTTTAGCTAAGGTAGGTGATGGTGTATTTTGGAAATTCTCTTAAAGAGAAATTGTTGATTTATAGAGATAGAAGGGAAAAGAGTATTTGAGAGGAAATTTGTAGAGAGAGGATTTAAGAAGTGATTTTGCAAGATTTTTGTTAAGGTAAGAAAGTGTGGAAAAAGAATGAAGGAGGGAAAGGGCATTTATAGAGTTTTGGAGTGAAAATTAGTGTGATTAAAATTAAATAAAAATTAAATAAAATTGGATAGAGAGGGACAAAAGGGGCGCCAGCCATGCTTGTAGGAGGGGGGAATATTGATTAATTTTTGTTGTTTTGTAATGAAAATTAGTAATGTGTAAGGTGTGATGTGAATAAAGTTGCATGGGAAAGATAAATTATAAGGAATAGATATGGTAGAGTGTAAGAGTATATTGCAAGAAAAAGTAGAGCTAGTGAAATAGTAATGAATAGTAGAAATAGTACTATGAATAGTAGAATAGACAATTGAAATACCTGTAGTAAAGAAAATACGTGTAAACGCCTATATCTGATTTTTAGTTACAGAAAAATTATAAAATTGATATTTTTGGAAACCTTATATTTTTAAGAGTCTAACGGTATTGTCGAAATATTTTAACCATTTTGTATCGAGGCACGGTTTTTGAAAACTGATCTCGTTCAGATCCGAAACATATTGAAAATTAACGATTCTTATAATTTTAAGCTTTCCTATATTATTATGAATTATTATCCACAATTATCTTAATTCCATTGTTTAGGGGTTAAGAACATAGGATTACCGGATCTAGATTCACTAGACTAAATATAGAACTAGGTTGATTTTAAAGTTCTGATTTAACTTTTGGTTCTTAGGGTTTACTTATATTTACTGAAAAATCTAGGGGCTTACATGTACAATTATATTTATCCTTTATGTTGTGTGTGTGTGTGTGTGTGTGTGTGTGTGTGTGTGTGTGTAGGGTTAATGTAAAAAATAATACCTAAACTTTCGCCAAAAGTTTAATTAGATACCTAAAGTTTGGTTTTGAATAATTTGATTTTTGAACTTTCACAAAAAGTTCAATAAGTACCTAAAGTTTGGTTTTGATATTTTTAGTACTTGAAGGAAGTTTTTGCATACATTTTTGCTACCTGATTAAACTTGCTTCAAGTAGGAAAAATGTACGTAAAAACTTAGTTCACATATCAAAATTATCAAAACCAAACTTTGGGTAGGAGAAATATCCGTGGAAACTTGCTTTAGGCACTAAGTTGTTTAAAACCAAACTTTAGGTTCCTAATTGAGCTTTTTGCAACAGTTCAGGTACCATTTTAACATTTCCCATGTGTGTACATATATATTTATATTATCTGCTTGCATATGAATGAAGTATCACTAGAAAATTACTTCTCATCTTCTTCTCATCACAAATAAAAATAAAAAGGCAAAATTTTCACTTTTTATATGTATTCATCGATTTTTTCATTAAAAATATAACTAAGGATATTATTTAACTAAATTTCAATCTTGAGACCCATTTACAAGAGTTTGATTTGTGGAATGAAATAAGATAGGAATAATAATATGATTGCACACAATAATAACACAGGAAGAATATATAACAACAACATAAATTTTAACTTGAAAATAAAAATTTGTATTAAAAAATAACATTATATTATAACCTTGCAATGTTTATTTTACACATATGAGAGGAGGACATAAAACCTTACCTCTGTTATTACATGTTGAACTATGGTAGGAATGAAATAGTAAATGATTGAGGGTGAATTTTTATTTATTTATTTCACAAATTTTTAAGATTGTTTTAGGGGAGCACATATCCACTACTCGAACTTTAATCACTTTGGTTTGTTTTTCTAATAAAAAAGTTAGCGAGTGGGATTACTTTAATTACAAAACTTAAGTCATGTTTAGGCTCATTGTTTCATTTTAGTCATTTTGCTATCATTGTGAAGCAACTCCTATATTGAATTTATATTGATTATAGAAGGCCTAAGAAAGCTTCTCAAACATATTGACCTCCCTCGTATCCTATTGAGTGTACCACAACAATGTTAATATTATGAGACTGTTTTGGAGGTTTGCATCATTAATGAGTCATATTTGACATACTTTATCTTTCAGATGTATAGGTGAGTATCTAGTATTGAGCTATCAACCCCATTATATTTCTCGAACTCCAAGGTTGAAATTTTCATGTATTACCCTCCTCTAAGTCTTGCATATTGATAAGACTCATTTCTCAAAATGAAGTTGATGTTCAAAAAATTTTGGTAGTTCATTCCTTTTCCCCATCAGTTTTTTTTTTTTTCCTTTTGATTCCTTCTCTTTTCCTTTTTAACCATGTATCTTCTAACCGATCAAATTGTTGCATTTTCTCTCTAGCAATCCACGCTCATTGTCTTAATTTTGTGTCTAAATGTAGGCATCCACCAAATATGATATTGCAAGTGCTTTGACTAGATGAATTTGAACCAATGTTTCTAACTTTTCATGACTTAATGAGGGTTGATTCTAGGGCCACCATCCTTTGTTAGGATAGGTTCACTATTGTTCCTAAACATCTTAAATTCATGATTATCAAACTAAAAGCTCTGGTAACCTTTTCAAACATAACCTTGGTTAAACTTGATAAAGCAAAAAGAAACTTTATTATTGGTATATTTTCAATTATCCTTTCATTTTTCCCGATTTTCTTCTATTTTTTCAAGAAAAATGAAAAGATTTCTATGCAAAAGAACACATTTTCTTGTTAAAATCTACAATAGTAATATAAATAGATGCATGCATGCATTTAATTGAAGAGTAGACATTTTTTACAATATATATATATATATTAAATATTAGTAACCAATCCTTTCATTACCAAAACTTCAACCTAAGGGGTCTAATTATAGACTTCATTATAAAACATAGCATATAAATTAGACACTTATCAAGCTTATTTATTCAAAAAAATACCTCATGCGCATACAAGGATAGAGTCAATGAACTTAAATAGCCTTGATTTGGCCTTTATTCGCTTTACATTACGAACTTGGTCTAATTTTGAATCCAACTAGTGACCTTCCCCTTCCCTCTTTAAATAATGCATTTGAAACGACCCAGTTTTAGGGTACTCAAGGGCGTGATTGTTTCACCGTACATATATGTGCAAGACATTCCATTATTAAGTGTGTTTCTAAGTAAGTTTTAATTAAAGAAATCGTTATTAATATTTATAAAAAATTCGGTAGAGTGTTTTTTTTTTCCCATGGTTTGCATTCGCCGAAACCATTGAATTTAAACTATTTGAAAACTAAGATCCGCAAACACTGATTTACAATTATTGCCTATAGGGCCCATCAAATGGGTACAATTTGATTAACAAACTTTTGGGACTTGAAGACCCACATTAAATCAAATGAAAATGCTTGACAAAAATGAATATAATCACTAAAGTTTATGACATAAAATGATTACAACAAATCCTTTCGTGAAAAACTTATGAAGTTCATATCTCATACAACGTCATCTAATTAGTTTACCCTAAATAACTTTTATTACCACAGTTCATCAGCAAGACTTGATAGGTTAATAAAATGAGCTACAAAGCCCAATACACAGTAATACAAGCACACACCACATGTCATGCGCTCTTAATCTAATGCATCAACCATAGTTTAGAATATTTAATTTAAAGTCCACAAACAAGGTATCCTAGCATCCTAGAAACACTAATAAGCACAAGAGTACTCATGACTCCTACCACACAAAAAGGGTAGGGTTCACTCAGCGGATCATGCACTAAAGAGGGGGTTTTGATAAGTCCCCAGTACTTACTTGAAAGAAAAGAAATAAGTAGTCTCATCCTAGTTATCTCCTTATAGACTGCACTAATGAGCACGATCCATTACAACGCTTTATACAAATGCCCATACCCCCGCATAATTCCATTGCAACTTCGCACTAGCTCCTAATTGAACGTCTGGCTCTGGAATCTTCCCTATCAACTACCCACTTCTCCTTAACACGCACTCCATGGGGGTCAAAGTACCTAAACTACCGCATCATCCCAAAGTTGCAATCAAACTTGCAACCCAGTTTACGATGCCACTCCTGGAGTAAGCGGTTAAGTAGAAACTGACACTCAATTAAGCTATGTGTAAGTACTTAATTCGGGTTATTAATGATACCTTAACAAGCAACAGACAATTACTATGTACCTATTGGTCAAATCGAGATCGTTGTCTGATTCCAAGGTAAAAGCCCAATAATTGATCATAATAGAAATTGAAATCAGTTCATGATTAGCTATCTCCAATCCTTTTATCTTGTTTGTTATATTTAGGTTGCATTAACTTAGTCATTCTACCTTAAGATCATGCTTAGAAGGTTAATCAAGTCTAGGGAAGAAATTGGATCAAGTTTTATTTAAATGGAAGAAGGATTTAAGGAAGACAAGGTGTAAACCCCGAAATTTTGGATTTAAATTAAAGCTTAAACCCTAATTAGAAGTCAATCGGATTTCTAAAGTCAACAAAACCCTAGTTTACTGTAACCTCTTAAGTCCGACATTCCCGTTTAAGAAACCTTAAGAGAGTAAGAAAGAGTTTATTGAGTAGAATAGTTCGTAATTATCTAAGGTAGCCTAAAATGGTTAGTTTAGTAAAACCGAAACTCATTTTGAACCCGATCGAACACAGTTCTTGAAAAACGTGTCCCGAAGCTCGAAATAGTAAAAATATTCCGAATATACTGTTAGACTCGTAAAAGTATAAGATTTTCAAAAATATCAATTTCATAATTTTTTAGTAGCTAAAAATATCAGATATCGCATTTATACACGTATTTTCTTACTACCGATATTTAATTATCATGTCTACTTTACATTACACTGCTTAACACTATTCTACACTATTTATCTATCTCTACTTTTTCTTATAACCTACTCTTATAACCCATACACCTATTTCTTACACATTTTCATTTCCAATACAACTTCACTTCTTTCATATCTTACTTTTAATTAATCAAAAGACAAAAAAATAAATTTTTCTCCTCCCCATGCACAAAAATTGCGCCGGCCCCTCCCTCTTTTCTCTCAAATTGTTTTAATTTTCATTTATTTAATTAACACAAATTATCTCCCACATTTTTTTATAAATACCCCTTCATACTTCCACTTCATTCACACTTCTTCTATACTAAAGTTACTCTCTAAAAAATTCTTCAAGAATTCTCTCCCAAGAAGTTCTCTCTAATTTAGTTTTTCTAGGTAATCTTTCTTCAAGTTTTCCTTATATTTATCTACTTAGTATGAACTTAGTGTGTGTTTTCTAAACCATGAAGGTTAGGAAAGTAACAATAGGTTCATACTTTGTTTTTGTTCATCATCAAGTTCCTTTTATGTTTATAACTATCTAGTATATCTATATAACTATATATATTATTTAGAGCATATAAGCTCATTGTTTTGCAATTTATTTACTTTCCTTGCAATTTATTTACATTCATGTTATTTTTAAGACTAGTCTTTCTAGTCTTAAACTTGTCCTTATCAGTCAAAACATTTTCTTTTTCTTTTGGGACTAGTCATTTCTTAGTCCCAAGATACGTTGAACATGCTAAGGTTCCAATACTTGATTTATTTTCTTATTAACTTATTCTTTCAAGTTATTATGTTTCTTTATGTTTTAATAACTTTATGATTCATATTCATGCATGAACATAATGGTTTTATCTCAACAAAATAAATGAAGAAATGTTTTCTTAAAATAAAAATTATTTTCTAGAAATAAAAGTAGAAAGTTAATGTTTTTCTAAAAAAAACTAAGAAGTTATCTTAAACAAACCTAGAGGAGTTCATAAGAGATTTTATAAACATACATAAAAAGGACTTTTTGAAGTAAATAAGGATTTTACAACAACTTCATCTTTTTCTTCAAATAATAGAAATTATTTTTATTAAAACAAAATGATCTCAAGAAACCAAGAAATCATTTCTCTAAATATAGGAGAGTTAATACTTTCAAAAAATGTTGAAAGCTAAGTATAGGAAATAAAAATCATTCTTTAGGAATTTGAAGAAATTACGAAAATAAAATTTAGGAAAAGAAAAGAGATACTCATTATAAACAAATTAAGATGATGAATATTCCAAAAGTTCTTAAGTTTCAAAAATCTTTAAAGACTCTACTTTTTCATAAATTAAGATAATTTCATTTACTTCATACATTTATTTTGAGTCAATAAATATATGAATATACTTTCCAAAGGTTTTACAAGCTATTATATTACCTATCTCTTCAAATGAGCTTTGGATAAAAGAAGGAAAAACAAGTTTACAAAAATTCGTGGTGAATCTGTCCGCCACTTTTTTCGGAACCCAAATGACTTAGTTTGATGAAAATAAGCTTAGAAATAGATAGATCTTTTCGAATAGGTAGAAAATGGTATATTATATGCGAAATTCTAAATTAAAATGAGCAAGTTATGACCATTTTAAGTTGAATTTCCTCTTATACGATTTTACCACGATTTTAAGAAAAGTTTAAGATCTTCAAGAATAGAAACTTCATGAAAGACTCATTTTGGGTATTTCATCTTCTTTAGGTGGAGAAGGACTCGAGATCACTTTTCCGAAGATTACTTCGATTAGGATCTACCGACATGGAGTGAGTTATTCCTTTTATTAAGTTACATTTCCTTGTTTTTTGCTTGTAAGTAGTAGCACTAGCACTAGCACTAGCAAATAAGAAAAAGATAAAATGAATAATTGTTGTATGACTTGGAATTATGATTGAGTGAACATGAGTTAAGAATATCAAAAGATTGCTTGATATATAAATTGTGATTCTTGTATGCATGTGATGAAAATTGTGTTGATCGCCTTCAACTTGAACTAAACATTATTTAGTTAAATTTATATTGAAATCAATTCATGCATATCATACTTATGAGTCACATTTGTTTCACTACTATTCTTCGTGTGGGGAAACGAGGAAATGGTAGTGGTGGCTGGTAGGAGCCGGAAAGTCTACATGGGCTAGTAGGAGTCGGAAAGTCTACAGGGCAAGCAAGAGCCTATAAATCTGCAAATATTGATAGTCGTATGTGCCTGTAACCTCCCAACCCTCGACATAGATGGCGTAAAATCCATGCTACACTTGAATTCCAGTTAATCATATGTATTTTGTTTGATCATATGATTGATGCATTCTCATATGTCTGGTTTAAAATACTTGTATAAATTATGGAACTGTCTTATAGATGGAATTACCTCACTAAGCTAGTTTTGCTTATACCCTTATAGCTTTTTGTTATAGTACGATTATCTTTGGTTGGCCCCAAGGAGCCCCGTATGTCAGGTACGAGCATAAACTACTAGGAGTTTTTGGGAGAAGCTTTATGTATTTAAGTTTTGAACATAGGCTTCTAGGAAAATCTCTATAGTAGGCTTATGTTATAGTTGTTATTATTTTGGAAAGACTCTAAAGCAGGGGAATACCCCTAAGATGATGTGAAGATATTATTATGGAAATCTTATGTTTATTTATATAAGTTCTTGCTTGCTTTTATTATCTACTTAAATGTAATACCCTTGTGAGTCTCCTACTATCTTAGAAGCACGCCTTACATGTGATATCGAAGCTCCTGCATGACTAAGGTTGTCATTCATTAGCTTTAATATTATATGTGGCGGACTGCCACGTTTAGGGTACCTTCTGGGGCATGACACAAGGGAAACATGACTGATGCACGACTAAAAAGAATTGTTGTACTTCTTCCTTGTTCGAGCACTCTAAAGGGAAACATGGTAGGAAAAATGACGCTCTGGTCTTTAGTGCCTCAAAGTGCTTTTGGAAATAGAGAGAAGCACGAAGGAAGCACAGCATCGTGTATCTCCCATGTTCTTCTTCCTTTCATAGCCCTTTTGATACAATAAGTAGCATAGTGGGAAATACGACCTCATGTTCTCGTTGTGCTTTTCTAGGTTTCACTTTTCCTTTTCATTTTTGGATAGGGAGAAGCACGATGGAAAACACAGCATCATGTTCCCATCATGCTCTTCTGGGATTTAGGTATTTTGTGATTAAACTTATTATTTATGTCTAAACATGCTTGTATGTCAAACTTTGGTGATCTTAAAGGTATTAGATGATCGTGTTTATGCCTATACTCCACTATATTCATCTTTGTAATATGCAAATAAATAATTTGTAAAGAAGGGCAAGGGTATTATTTGATTAAAATTAAGAGGGTTTTATGGTCAACTATGATATATAGTTTTATGTTTTATCACATGACAGAGATGTGACATAAGACGAGAAGTCACAGCAAAAAGCCAGCATGAAGGCTGCTGACCTCGAACATCAATGCCATCGGCATTGGATCTATGCCCCGTCACTGTTGAGCTGGCCTTCGACAACACATAATCATCTCTAAGAGCAGATGGACACTAGCTTTTAGACATATGCTGTCAGCCTTCATTTTAAGCTGCAAGCCTTCATATCAGCATATGTGTACGAAATTGAAGAGCTACAAGTTTTTTTTATAACCTAGTTTATGTTTTCTTCTCCAAAGTCATTCTTAAGCCTAGAGTTCTTCCAAATTCTCTCTGTTAACAATTGTAACATCAAAGGAAACCAAGAATCAAGATCTAAGTAAGTGGGTTTTTTAATTTTTTAGAGATTAAAGGAATAATCTCTTTCTAAAGTAATAGTTTTGTTCAAAGGATTTTAGAAAAACCCTAAATAGCCTATTGGAGATCTGTTTTGCTTTAAGGAGGAAGAAGAACCAAGGATATAGGTAAGTTAAATATTTTCTATCTTTGTAGTAATATAGAAGTGATCTTGTCTAATTTTTGTCTGTATTATATTGAGAGGAGTTATAATTTGGAGTTTTTGAGAGATTTTATGTCATGCCTCAAAGGTACCCTAAACGTGGCAATTAGCCACATACGGTATCAAAACATAAGAATAACTTTTTGAAGTCATGCAAAAGCTTTGACACCATATGTAAGGTATCTATCATGACAATAAGAGATGCAAGTGGGAAGTGTAGTTTGAGAAAGTAAATATAGCATACAACAATCTAAATAAACATTATCTTCAAAATTATAAAAATATAGTCTTTACATTATCTTAGAGGCATTCCCTCATTAAATCTCAAATATTCAAAAGATAGTCTATGCCTTAAATATAATAACAACTATAACTGTAAACCTCTAAAGTTTTAAGATCAATTAAAGTTTAAACCCTAATTATAAAGTTAACTAGAATCCCAAAGTCAACAAAACCCTAGTCTTTTGTAACCGTTCAAGTCTGGCATTCCCGTTTAAGCAACCCTAAGAAAGTAAGTAAAAGTTTAGTATGTAGAATAGTTCGTAATAACCTAAGAAAGCTTTAAAATATCACATTAGTTAAACCGCGATTCATTTTGAGCACAATCGGACACAGTTTTCGAAAAACGTGTCCTAGGGCTCAGATTAATAAAAATATTCCGAATATACCATTAGATTCTTAAAAATATAAGGTTTTCAAAAATATCAATTTCAAAATTTTTCGGTAACTAAAAATATCAGATATCGCAATTATATGCGTATTTTCTTACTACCGACACTTAAATTGTCATGTCTACTTTACATTACACTATTTGCTACTATTCTACACTATTTATCTATCTTAACTTTTTCTTACACTCTACTCTTACAAACCATACCTCTATTTCTTACAATTTTCATTTTCAATACAACTTCACATCATTCATATCTTACTTTTCATTAACAAGAATGCAAAAAAATAAATTTTCCCTCCCCTCTACTACAAGATTTGTGCCAGCCCCCTCTCTCCATCTCCTCTATTTGTTTTATTTTTTTATTTATTTAATTAACACAATTTTCCTCCCACATTTTCCTATAAATACTTTCTCTTCCTTCCACTTCTTTCACACCTTCCATACACTAAAAATACTCTCTCAAATTCTCGACAAGAATTCTCTCCCAAGAGTTCTCTCAAGTTTAGTTTTTTTAGGTAATATTTCTTCAAGTTTTCTTTATGTTCATTTACTAAGTATGAGCTTAGTGTGTGTTTTCTAAACCATGAAGGTTAAAGAAAGCAACAATAAGTTCATCCTTTGTTTTTGTTCACGAATCAAATTTCTTTTATGTTGCTTTCATATATATTTAACTAGATATATCCATATAGCTATATATATATCTTTTAGAGCATATAAGTTCCTTTGTTTTGCAATTTATTTACTTTCATGTTGTTTTTAAGACTAGTCTTTCTAGTCTTAGACTTGTCCTCATCAAGTCAAAACATTTTCTTTTTCTTTATGGGACTAGTCTATTCTTAGTCTCGAGATACCTTGATGAAGTGAAGGTTTCAATACTTGATATATTATTTGCTAGCTTATTCCTTTACCTATTATGTCTTTCTTATATTTTCATGATTCATATTCATAATCATGCATGAATATATTGATTTTGTCTCAACAAGATAAATGAGGAAAGGTTTTCTTAAAGTAGAGATTCTTTTCTACAAATAAAAGTAGGAAGTACTTTTTCATAAAACTAAGGATTTATCTTAACAAACTTTTCTAAGAAATCTAGAGGAGTTCATAAGAATTTTTACAAACATATATAACACAGAAAGAACTTCTTGAGTAAACAAAAGTTTTACTAAAACTTCACTTTTTCATCAAGTACTAGTTTTACTAAAAGAAATTATTTTCATGGAAATAGAATAATCTTAAGAAACAAGGAAATTATTTCTATGAAGATAGAACTATTGTTATTTTCAAAAAGCATTAGAAACTAAGAAAATAAAATCATTCTTTAAAAATTTAAAGGACTAAGGAAATGAAATTTGCTCACTTAAAATAAGTTGAAATATTCCCTAGCAAAATAAGAGGAATTTTCAAAAAGTTTCACTTTTCTTTAGAAGACTTTACTTTTACAAAATTTATGGTTTGAGATAACTTCATTAATTTTATACATTTGATATGAGTTAATAAATATATGCATATACATTTCAAAGGTTTTACAAATTATTATAATACCTATCTCTTTTATATGAGTTTTGTTAAATGAAGCAATTCAAGTTTTGTGAAAATTTGTGGTGAATCTGATCACCACTATTCCAGAACCCAAACAACCTAGTTTGATGAAAATATTTGTAGAAATAGATAGATCTTTTCGATTAGGTAGAAAATGGTATATAATATGTGAAATATAGTGTTAAATTGAGCAAGTTATAGCCATTTTAAGTTGGAATTTCCTCCAATCTGATTTTACCGCGATTTTAAGATAGATTTAGAGTTTTCTAAGATAAAAATTCTATGAAAGCCTCATTGTGGGTATTTCATCTTGTTTAGGTGAAGAAGGAATCGGGATCACTTTCCCGGAAGACTACTTCGATTAGGAGCTACCAACATGGAGTGAGTTAATCCTTTACTAGTTACATTTCCTTGTTTATGCTTGTAAGTAATAGCACTAGAAAATAGGGAAAAGATAAATGAACAAATATTGTGTGATTTGGATTTATGATTGGTTGAATATAAGTTAAGAATATCGAAAGAGGAATTGATAAATAAATTGTGATTCTTGCATTGATATGATGAATATTGTTTTTGATCACCTTTAACTTGAACTCAACATTATTTGGTTAAACTTATATCGAAAATAATTCATGCATATCATATTTGTGAGTTACATTTATTTCACTACTATTCTTTGTGTAGCGAAACAAGGAAGTTGTAGTGGTGGTTAGTAGGAGCTGGAAAGTCTACATGGGCCAGTAGGAGCCGAAAAGTCTATAGGGCGAGTAGGAGCCAGTAAATCTGCAAATATTGATGGTCGTATGGACTTGTAACCTCCCAACCCTCGACATGGAGGGTATAAAATCCATGCTACACATGATTTCCGGTTAATCTTGTGTATTTTGTTTGCTCATGTGATTAGTGCATCCTCATATGATTTTTTAAATACTTGTTTGATATATGGAAATGTTTTGTAGATGGGAATTATCTCACTAAGCTAGATTTGCTTATACCCCTATAACTTTTTGTTATAGTATGATTATCTATGATTGGCACCGAGGAGTCTCGTATACCAGGTGTGAGCCAAAGCTACTAGGAGTTTTTGGGAGAAGTTATATGTATTTAGTTTTGAACATAGACTTCTAAGAAAATCTCTATAGTAGGCTTATGTTATAGTTATGTATACCTTGTTAATGGTTTAGTTAATTAAGGCTATTTGAGACGGGGGAATGCCCCCAAAAAGTTGTAAGAGATTATTATCCAAATGAATATTCCATGTTTATTTATATAAGTTCTTGCATGCTTTTATTATATACTTAAATGTAATACCCTTGTGAGCCTCATACTATCTTGGACGCACACCTTGCATGTGATATCAAAACTTCTACATGACTAAGGTTGTCATTCATTAGCTTTAATTTATATGCAGCGGACTGCCACGTTTAAGGTACCCTCCGGGGCGTAACAATAACTGTAAAGATTTTAAAAAAAATATATTCTAAGATTCTTCAAAAGGATTTGCCCCAAAAGCTTCCCAAAGCCATAAGCTTGCTCGGATAACTGAATGCCTCGGGTATAAGAGATATTGGTCCTGCGTTAACAAGAATCTATTAAGGTGTAAGCTCAACTAGCTTAGTGAGAATATTCCTGAATTATCGTACTAGTATCAATAAATCAGACAAGTTATTAAATAGGCATATTAAAAATGCATCAAACACGTGAGAAAGCAATACATATGATCTATCAGAAAATCATATGTTTGACTAGATTTATGCCCTCCATTCGAGGTTAGGTATTTTTGGCTCTTTAAAACCTATATTTATCATCCAATTTATATTTCTTTTCGGCTCCTATTTGCTCATCTTGGTAGTCTTGTTGTTCCTGCGATTACCTAACTACTATACCTTGGCGGACTCCTTTTGTGATATGTGTGAATCAATTAATATAATTCTTGACATGTGATTTAGGTATTTTAAAGGTGATCATAAAATTTGCAAACACTTCATCATCATAGTAGAACACAGATCTAATTAACAACATTTCATATTTTGATATGCTTAGTGCACTTTCCACTAACATTATTATACATAATCCATTTTCATCTTTTCCTACTTTTAGTACCTCTAGCTACAAGACATAAAAGTAAAAGATAAACTCATTTGGCCATCTTTGCCAAAAAAATCTTTTACTTGTAAAAGTCATCTTGATATGGATCCTCTAAATCCTCATTACCTAAATGAAAAAAGTACCTGGAATAAGTATTTTAGGAAAGCTTTACCCATACTTTCTAATTCTATTTCACTATTTTTGTTGAAATTGGGATGAATAGAAATTCTACTTTAAAATGGCCATGACTTACTCATTTTCAGTCGAAATTTTGCATATAAGATATCGTTTTCTACCTACTAAAAAAGATCTATCTATTTCTAAGGTTATTTTCAACATTAAAAGTCGTTTGGTTTCTAGAACAGGTCGGTACTGATTTAGCATGAAAATGTCAGCCCTTAAATTGCAACTTTTCAAAATCTTATTTCATCCAAAAGGTCTATATCAACACATAGATATTTATATAGCAGAAAAATTCTTTAATATATATATATACTCATATTATATGCATGATTTTAGTGATGTTATCTTAACAATGATTTTACATTAAACAATTTACCTTTAGAAGTTAGAGAATTAAGTTCACAAAATCTTTCTCTAAGTCGTTGGAAGAAAACCAAAATTTTAGGTTTGTTCCTAATGAATGCTTATTCTTATAAAACTATCATTTTTTATATTTTCTTAACTCATAAAGATAAATTTATTTCCTTAAAACTTGGTTCTTTAAGTTACCTAACAATTTTTATTTTCCTAAGTGAATGTTGAACTAGTGATTTAAATTTAATCTTTGACTATAAAAACTTGATTATTCTTAATATTTTTCAAGGTGTTCCCATAAACCTTATTAATAAGATCTTAAGAAAATTTTGTATAGCAAAGAATTATGAACATTAAAATTTATAATAATCTTATTAAAATAATTTGCAAAAAATTATAGTTGAATTATTTTCCTAAGTTGTATCCATTTTATTTTCTAAGTGGATTTTCAACTAGTGAGTTGATCTTAAACTTGACTTAGAAAAATTATTTAATTCTTGATGTTTTTAAATATGAGGGTGTGAATTCCATAAACAAGTTCTTTAAGAAAAATTTATATAACAAAAATTGTCAACGTTAAGATTAAATAATTTATTTTAGTACTTTAAAAAGAGATTAAGAGAACCATATAATTAAGTTTTGGAGAATCTTTGCATAATAACAACACTTAAAAAATTATGAAAAATTATTTAAGTTTTTAAAAAGAATATCATTGAATCATGACCTAAGTTTTAATAAAAAATTTTCCTAGGCGTTAAAATCATGTTTTTAGAGAGTTTAGTTCTTATTTTTTAAGTGAGAGAAAATAACTCCTTTTGTTTCTTTGAAAATTTTCTCAAGACAATAATATTATGTTCATGCATCAATGTGAACTTGTAATTATGTAAGAAGAATAACGTACATAAAAATAAAGGTCATAGAAAATTAAATATGTATATAAGTAAAATCAAGTATTAGGAAGTTAAGCTTGCATCATGGTTTTCTGGAACTTAGAATGGATTAGTTCCAAAAGAAAAAAGTGAGAAAATAATAAGAAAAACATGGGAGTCTTAGATTTATATCAAGACTCCCTGGACTTAGATTGTGGACAAGGCCTAAAGAAAGAAAAATAAAACGTTTTGACTTGATGAGGATAAGTTTAAGATTAGAATAACTAATCATAATACAATTCTATGAAATAAATATATAAGTTGTAAGAAACATAGGAGCATGAATAATTAAAGTTATGTTAGTGAGCTTATAGGCTCTAAAGACATATATAGATAAATATACTTAGTTATGTATAAAAGTTAGATTAGGAGCAATAATAATGCATAATAATATAACAACAACAATAATAATACTTGAACATTATTAAACAAGACATGAATATGTTGTTGCTTTTATAATACCTATTGGTTTAGGAAACATACACTATGGTCATGTTATGTTAACATGAATATGAAGATAGTTTTGGGAATTTTTACTTAAGATTAATTGTGTTTGAAGAAGAAATGAACTAATGGTAATAGTATGTAGATGATAGTTTTATGAGAAGAGAGAGTTGGGAAGAGAATTTTTTGAGAGAAAAGTTTAAGAGGAAAATTTGGTAGAGTTTTGTTAAGTGAAATGAAAATGTATGAAAGAAGTGGAGGAAGAGGTAGTATTTATAGAGAATTGTGGAGGGAAACTTGATGCATTAAAATAAACTGAAAAAGAAAAATAAATTACACCGGTTTTGATGGGAAAAGGGGAGAAAGTGAGTGAAAAATTTTAATTTGATAAAAAAAATGTAATGAAGTATAATAGAAGTTTAGTGAAAATTTGTATTAGAAATGAAATTTATAAGAAGTAGATGTATATGTTGTAAGAATAGTAATAAGATAAAGTATAGATAGATGAATAGTAATGAAGAGTAGAAAATATACAATGAATAGTAGACTAGACAAATAAAAAATGATAGTAAAGAAAATACGCACAAACGAACTTTATCTGATATTTTTAGTTATCAAAAAATTACGAGACTGATATTTTTGAAATCCTTGTATAATTACAAGTCTAACGATATTGTCAGAATATTTTTACTATTTCAAGCATCGAAGTACGTTTTTCGACAACTATTCTCGTTTAGGTCCGAAACAATCAAATTTCCGATGAATCTAATCTTTTTAGGCTTCCTCATATCATTCCGATCTATAATCCACCATTAACTCATTTATATTGTCCTCAAGTTTCGAGCACAAGATTATTGGAGTTAAAACTATAGTTACCTTGATCATTGTTGATTTTGAAGTTCTGGTTTGACTAGGGTTAGGGTTTACTCAAATTTTACCCAAAAACTGAGGGGTTTACATTTTGTTATGTTGAAGATTTTGTCAAAGGAGAAAGGTGTATAAGTTTAGGGTTTCTAGTTTCTTTTTTTAGATTAGGATTTATATGATAATAAAGATATATTTGTTTTATGAAAACATATTAAGAATGAGGATTTAGTTATGTGATAAGGTGTTTTTTGGAATTAGGATTATGTTCCTCAAGAGATTACAGGTATGACCTTACCTTCTTTGTTGTTTGTGTTTATAGGATTAGAAATTTATAAACTGATTAATTGTTATCTAGCTTTAATCTTGGTTTGCTATTTATCTATGATTGGGTCTAGTAGATCAGTAAGGATCGTTGGTACTAAGTCGGCACCTAATGATTTATGTGTAGCATTGTCCTGAGTGGAGTTATGCACAAAATTGATTCCAGTAGTTTAGGAGTGGTATGAAAACGGTATCCAGGGTGTGTGAGAGTTCCCAACACCAATATATATATATATATATATATATAACCTATTTTCTATATATTTGTTTTTACGGAGGTATGAGCTACTTCGAGTTTGGGGCTAGATGCAATGATTTTGAACTGCGTTGTTTGTTTGACTAATTCAACATAATAAACTATGTTTATTGCATTAGTTATTAGGTTATATGTGAAGTGCTGAATGATGCCTATTCATGTGTATTTGTTTGTGGTATGGCATATTGGGTCTTTGTGCTCATTCCTTTATCTTTTTCAAGAATATGTGAGGATCAAATGGTGTTTGACTTATTTGGTTATGATGTCTTCATAGATTATGGGGAGGATGATAGTAGACTTGATTATCTTACTGATTGTTAGATATGATTTGGATATGAAGATGACTATTCAAAGAAATTATGAATTTTTAAATAGTTTTATGTTATGAAATCTTTACAGACAAGTTATTACAATATTTTAATGTTTTAAGTTTGAATTATGTTAGTTATGATTTATGCCAACTATGTCTTTAACAAGTTTTGTTGGTATGGTATTATTTTAATCAGGTAACCTATTATATGAGAGTTTGATGTTTTTATTTGGGTTGGTGCTTAGTGGATTAATGGCCTTAACATGTCTATCTCTAGTAAGGACATGTGGTGAGTTATAATGCCTTTAGTTTAGGGCGCTACAACCTATTTGGTATCAGCTTTAGGTTTTGAATCTTAATAGATCTAAGTTACGAACTCCTTAAGACAGTGAGCAATGATGAGAGGGGTAGCAATTGCTTAGGGTTGCTTATCTAGATTAGTATTGTTTTTATTTAGTAGTTATATATGGTGTATTGATCTTTAAAGTTAGATTTACCTCTTATATTATATTGTGTGTTAATCTTTGCTAGAATGCCATCCAGAAGAAGAGCACCTGATCCAAATATTTATTTGAACTTGATATTGTTAGTTATGGATTTGTTTGTGTTCTTATTATATATTTGTAACCATAACTTTCATCCTTAAACTATCATTTTCTAATTATAAGTTATATTGATTATTTACTTTCTAATACACTTGGAATTGTATTTTAATTATTTCTATATTTTGAGTTTTCGACACCAGCTCCCAAATCTTATCTTTGGTATCTATTACTATCTAGAGAGCTTTGTTTTAAGGTTTAAAGATATATATATATATATATATAGGTTCATAACTACTCATTGTCTTATTATAGAGTCTTTGTTGAGTCATACATTGATAATTTATTTTTTATTTTTATATTTCTATCTATTTATACTAGTATAAAATTCTCGGGATTTACACCTATTGTATGGGAGGCTCAACTATTCCATTTGACTTTTGTCTATCATGCCCTCCTTAAGAGAATGGCATATGCTCCCATCCCTTTTGCTCAAGTAAGGCTAAGTCTACCTTCAGAATGAACCTAATTCCTAAACAAACTACCCTACTAATACCACTCGTAATAATAAATACTTAAGATGAGCACTCCAACTTGGCACTTAACACTCAATCTATGACACAATGGTGATAAAAGGCTTCAATTGTATTTACAAGTCATCTATCAATTAGTGGCATATAAGTATTGTTAAAATCATGTAATGTGTGTAGTTTTATAAAAGTTATGCACTATTAGACTACGGCCATCAATCTAAAATATATTTAATCATTATCTTCACAAAACACTTGCTATCTCTAACTTATTAATTAAAAAGAGCCATAGAAGTACTAGAGGTAATGGTTTACTATAGCAATACTCTATTGGTGGTGATAGTACACGCACATAGGATTGTATGACTCAAAAAAGATATAGGGTAATTATCATAACTTTATCAATTTTTACAATTAACAATGTGAAATTTACAAGTATTAATTTGATACCTAAACTTTTCTCATTTTTACAATTAACTTCTAAAATATTACCAAATTTTACGATTAATTATCGAGAATTTATTCATCTTTGCAATTAACTGCCTCAAATAAACTTGAAATGTTTGTAATAAAAAGTTTAGGTGTCAAATGGGACATTTATCCTAATATGACACTCAAAAAATATAAAATGCTGATTGTTAAACGTAAAACAAAAATAAAATTGATATTAAAATAATATGACAACGGAAGAAGATGTAACTTATTACTCTTTCTACTGTGATATCGCCACTAAATCATCTTTATTCACATTATTGATCGTTTAGCCTTAAAAATTGTATAATACATCTTGTAAAATTGGAAACATGGTTTTGTATGATAGTATGGATAATGACGTTATATAAAGCATCTGAAAAAAAAAAAATTTCCAAAATGGCAATATGCCGGAGAGTAATATCCTGGTGAAAGTCACTATCCGTGAGGTAAAGTTATGAAAAGAATCCAGAGTTTATCCAAATTGCGAGAGATATATATGTATAAAGAAAGAATTCATGATGAAGAAATTTTGAAAAGAAAGATTAAAAAATAAGGTGCATAATCAATAATTGTATTCATGGCAATAGGGTGCATATGGGAAGAGAAGATAGGCACATGTTATGATGATGATACGGGCAGTGCCACTGTGCATGCATGCAATAAGTCATTACAATTAGGGGAAAAGGGTAAAAGATGATGATTTGGGGTTGTGACAAATTACCGAAAATTCTGGTTATTCTTTGTCTTCACTAAAAATGTGTGCACTTGCAGACACATACCGAGAGAGATAGATAGAGATATTCGAGGCGTGCAATGGGAACCATCATCATATTCTCTTCCTAACAATTAAAAGATGGAAGGCGTGCTGCCTCTGGCGCCCTTATCATCACTATCACCAACAATATAATCTTCAACCAGCTCCTCAGTCCAAGAAAAACAACAACAACAATATATATATATATATATATATATACGCTTTCCAGGATTCATTTCATTTGTGTTGGATTGAAATTTTCTTTCTTATGGCAGTTAATATTTTCATGCAAGTGATGAGGAGTGTTGCAGCTCAAAAAACATAAGCAAAAAGATTAAAAAAAAAATGGAATATCGAGATTTATATAAGTAACACAAATATATCGGGTATTTAAAACTTGTTTTAAACAATGCACATGGGTTGTTTTTTTTTTTTTTTTTTTTTTGGAATGTTTTCGAATCCTATTGGTCTGCCTAAACCTTGTGGATAATAATAATAATAATACAAGGAGATGTGTAATACTTAAGTAAACTTACGATTTTATATATATATTAGAAAAGAAACATATGAAGCTGAGGTTTTAATTTCAAGTTCATTTGCTTCCTAGTTTTATTAAGAATAATTTGTTTTCTTAGAATAATTTTCTTTTGTTTTCTTTTTCCTTTTTTACATAGAACTATGAGTCACAAAAAAAATCATCAAATTAGATTATCTTAGAAGTCAGATCCAAAAGGATTTTTATATATACAACAAGATTCAAAAATAAAAAACTTTTGAGGTATTTTCTTAATTAACATTAGAATATAAACATTACTCCCATATGACATGTTACATACGATTAAAGTTTTTCCAAAAGGAAAATAGCAAGTTCATTTAAAATTAAAAATTTTTGGATGATAATTTACTAGTGATAAAATTGAATAAAAGTAATTACAAAGTAAAAAAAAAGGGCTATTATTATTATTTATTAATATTATTTTACGATTTTTAATAGTATAGGTACATGGTATCCTAAAAATTATACCCATTATACATTAAAATACATGTTCTATAATGTGTATAAGATATTAAGACTTTGCAACCGTACTTTATTCCAAAAGAGCAAGTTTTGGAATATTTATACCTGTACTCTATCTTGTAGCTTTTAATATCTATCAAGATCCTATTCGATTGAGTAAAATATGGATGGGTATTGTGTATGACACTACCACTTTTCCTACAATATACTTTAAAAAAAACAAAAAAAAAAAACGAAAGAAAAAAATGCTGATTATTTTTTTCTTCGTAATATTTACACATTGATTTTGGCTAGTTTTGCAAATTGGTTACTTGTATCATATTCATGAGGGGAAACTGTATGTTCAATTTCTTCTTCTTCTTTTTCTCCTTCTTCTTTTTTTCAATGGAGGACTGATGGGCCTTGTTCAAATAAAGCCTGGCCCGAGTAAAAAAAAAAAAAAAAAAACCCTAATAGAACTTGTACACCCCACAATCCTCTTCAGACTTCCACAGTAAGACTCTCTCTACTTTCTTCTTTCTCTCTCGAAAACTAGGGTTTCTATTGTTACTCACTATTTCTTTGTGTTTGTGGATGTTTAAGTGTTTGTAGATGGGTTGTTAGCTTATTCGAGAAGCCACTCTCCAATCTAAACAAGATTCACTTATTTAGGGGGATAAGTCATCATTTTCCTTGTTTCGTTTATTTTATAGTGATGTTTGTTATGCTGTTTACAGCTTTGCTTTACAATTTGTTTAAGATTCATACAATTCTGTTTGAGATTCGTTTCTATACTTTGCTATTACAATTGTAAATCCGTATGTATTTATGTTACACATTATCTTTAAGCCAGCTAGGCTTCTTGTGCTGACGTGTATTTATAGTAGTTGTATCATTTTTCCCGCCATCTTGAAAAGCAACCTTGTCCTCAAGGTTGAAATCTAGATATGTCTGCTTGAACTGCTCAAAATCTTCCTAGGTTATCTCTTCTAGAAGTAACCTTACCCATTGAACCAAAATTTGTCAATTCTATTGGTTATTTACTAAAATAACTTGGGAATCCAAAATTATGAGTGGTTGTAGGACAGTAAAACCACTATCTGACCCTGGTGGTAATTGTAGAGATGGTTAAGAGACACTTGTAGCCTTCTTAAGTAAGGAAACATGAAAAACATCATATATACGAGCATGAGATGGAAGCTTGAGTTGATATGCCACTGTACCTATCGTCCTTAGAACTCGATAGGGTCCATAATATCTTTTAGAAAGTTTATGAACCCCAAAACTGAGAGACTTTTGTTTATATGGATGAAGCTTAAGATAGACCAAACCACCTGGGTCAAAAGAAACATCAGTACGATGTTTATCAGCTAGCTATTTCATTCTGTTCTGTGCTTAAGCTAAATTATCCCTCAGTATCTATAAAGCTTTATCCCTCTGAACTAAGTCTTCATCAATTGCTTCCAACAGTGAACTTCCCCTGACATATGATGGTATGGAAGGAGGTGATCTTCCATAAACCAATTCAAATGGGGTACATTTTGCTCCTTCATGAAAAGAGACATTGTATGCATACACTGCCCATGGAAGAAAACGAACCCAGTCCCTCGGATAATCCATAACATAGCTCCTGAGATAGTGTTCAATTGTTCTATTCAACACTTCTTTCTGACCATCTAATTGAAGGTGGTATGCACTACTCATGTGCAACTTAATGCCACTAAGATGGAACAATTCCTTCTAAAATTTGCTGGTAAATACTAGGTCCCTATCTGAAACAATAGAGCGAGGAAAACCATGTAGCTTAATGACCATCTGAATGAATAATGTTGCTACCTGAGCAGCAGTAAAATGAGGGCCTAAAGATCCCAAATGGCAGTATTTGGATAGATGATCGACTACCACACATATCACTATGAACCCTTGAAACCTAGGGAGAGATGTAATGAAGTCCATACTAACATCTTCCCACACTCACTCAGGGATAGGCAAAGGATGTAATAAGCTAGCTAGTGATCGAGTCAATTATTTGACTTGCTGACAAATAGTACAATTCCTGATATAATTCTCCACATCTTTTTCATACCTTCCCAAAAGAAATCTGAGGCGAGATTTTTATAGGTCTTAAGCATACCAAAATGACCTGAAGTTGGTGAACTATGAAACTCTTGTAGTAGAAGAGGAATGACTTTAGATTGAGGCACCAAAAACAATCAAGTCCTAAGATATAATAAGTCATTCTTCTACTGCAAGTCCCATTTCATTTGTTTGCCCTTTTGTAGGTCAAACAATAGAGATTGAAATGCTGGCAAAGTGATATATTCCTGCTTAATATCCTCAAATATTCGAAATTATGGCATTGAGAAAGCAAAATAATTTCCCTGTTCATCAATTTGTCTGGAAAGTGAGTTAGCCACAACATTGTCTTGCCCAGATTTATAGGATATGGAATAAGAATAGCCCAACAACTTAGACAGATATTTATGCCGTTCTGGAGTTTGAATTGTCTGTGTCAATATTTGTTTCAAGCTGCAATGATAAGTTTTAATGGAAAAATGAACCCCCAGCAAGTACTGTTGCCACTTCCTGATAGCTTCCATCATTGCATATAGCTCCTTGACATAGGAAGAAGCTTTTCTTAAATGCATAGGGAGCTTTTTACTTAAGTGTGCAACTGGTTGTGTAAACCCCTAAATTTTCGAAATCGGTTTAGCACAAAACCCTAACCGGAAGTCAAACGAAACCTAAAGGTCAACAAAACCCTAGTTTACCGTATCAAACTAAATCCGGCAGTGTCGTTTTCTTTGGCCCGGAAAAACGAAGTTGGGATAATTAGCTAAAATAGTTCGTAATAACCATAGGTTTTATAAAAGCTTCAGTTTCGCGAAATTCGGATGTCCTTCGAACCCGATCGGACACAGTTCTCGAAAAACGTGTCCGAAAGCCGGAATAGTAAAAATATTCCGAATACACCGATAGACTCGTAAAAATATAAGTTTTCCAAAAATATCAGTTTCATAATTTTTCGGTAAGTAAAAATAACAGATATAGCTATTATACGCGTATTTTCTTACTACCGGTACTTTAATTGTCATATCTACTTTACATTACACTATTCATTACTATTCTACACTATTCTTTTATCTCTACTTTTTCTTACAACCTACTCTTACAACCTATACACCTATTTCTTACACTTTTTCATTCCCAATACAATTTCACATCTCTCATTTCTTACTTTTAACAAAATAACAAAAAATCAAATTTTTGGTCTTCCCCATGCTTGACGTAGCGCCGGCCCCCTCTCACTCTTCCTCTATTTATTTTATTTTTCAATTATTTAATTAACACAATTTATCTCCCACATTTTCTATAAATACCCCCCTATACCTTCACTTCTTTTACACCTCTTTTTCTCTAAAGTTATTATAGCAAAATCTCTCTCAAATTCTCTCAAGAGTTCCTTCCAAGAGTTCTTCCTAGTCTAGCTTCTTTTAAGTAAGAGTTTCTTCAAGAAGTATTCCATGTTCATCTACTTAGTATGAACTTAATGTGTGTTTTCTAAAACCATGAAGGTTAAGAAAGCAACAATAGGTTCATACTTTGTTTTTGTTCATAATCATAATTCCTTTATGTTCATATTTATTTATGTTTCTCTTATGTTCATTTATGTCTCTTTTATGTTCATAACTATCTATTATATCTATATAGCTATATATATACTATTTAGAGCATATAAGCTCATAATCTTGTAATTTATTTACCTTTCATGCAATTTATTTACTTCAATGCAATTTATTTATTTCAAGTTGTTTTTAAGACTAGTCTCTAGTCTTAGACTTGTCCTCCTCAAGTCAAAACAAGCTTTTCTTTCATTCACTATGGGACTAGTTTATTTCTTAGTCCCGGAGCCTTGAAAAAGCTAAGACTCCAATACTTGACTTTATTATTTATGCTTTATGTTATTTTGTTTATTATTATTCTTATAATCATGTTCATTTAGATTGTTGTCCAAAAGTTTTATTTTCTAAAAGATCATCAAATAAAAGAAGGCTTTTTGTCACTTAGGAATAAGTTTATGTGAAACATAAAAATATAAGATAACAAAAATAAACTCATTCATTTTCAAGTTACAAAAAGAAATTCACTATGAGTTTAGAAACTATTTTTACTTAAAAAGCTACTTAAATCTTCGTTACTCTACCTTGTTTTCAAAAGAAAATATATTTGTTGACAAAAATGGTTCTTTTCATAAAGAAAGAAAATAAGATGGATGACTAAGAAAATTTTTAAAGTAAAGACCCTTGCAAACAAATAGGCAAGGAAAATTTATGGTTTGAAAATAATAAAGTTATTTCTTTTCAAATTACAAGAAGAAACTAATAAGATTATAGAAATTAGTTTTTCTCCAAAAAGCCCTTAATTGTTTCACATTGTTTTTATGAAGAAAACAAATTTTCATGCATGAATGATTATTTTTGAAGAATATGAGATATAAGAAAAGAATGAGAGATTTCAAGTAAGGATTTTTGCAAAACAAGTAAACAAAGGAATTTACACAAGAAAAATGAAGAAAAGCATATTTCCTAGAAAACTTCAAATATAGTATTAATGTGACTTAGAAAATAGAAAATTTTATTTTCAAAAGTTACTTGGGAAGAGATAAAACCAACATAAAACGTTTTTAGAAAATAAAGAAAAATAAGGTATTCATTTCAAAGAAATTTACAAAAACAATTTCCGAAAAGCTTCAACTCGACATTGTTTTACCTAAGAAAAATAATTTTGACAACAAAACACTTGAGCATGCTTAAATATGAGTTATATAGTTATAAAAAGAGAATTTTTCAACTATATAGATAACTAATATTTTCAAACAAATTTTGATTTCTCGAACCAAAGTTGTTTTTACTTGAAAATCCGTGGTGAATTTTGTCGCTACTTTTTCGGAGCCTATATGGCCTTTTTTGTGGGAAATAATTTTAGAAATGGGTGGATCTTTTCGAGTAGATAGAAATCGGTATATTATATGCGCGATTCCGAGTTAAAATGACCGAGTTATGGCCATTTTAAGTTGGAACATTCTTCTATACGAACTTTAACGTTCTTTGACATTGTTTTGTCAAAATTCATGGAAATCATCAAGAAAAACTCATTTTGGGTATTTTCTTTGGCTAGGTGACCCCAAGGAAGGATTTCTTTACCACGAGAACTATTACGTTTAAGTGGAGTGTGTGAACAACTCATCCGCTTAGAGGAATAGACGGCAATGGCATCGTGAGTTTACTCCCCGTTAATTTCCTCATACTCTTGATTGTGCTTGTAAAATTAGTTGCACTAGAATTTAAGAAAAATCAAAAGGAAGTGTATGATAATATGTTGAAAGAATACTAAGTATATCGAAACTCGATTTGTTTGCAATAAAGTTGTATGTGAATTAATATCTTGAAGTGTTTGAAATTGATTGATCACTTGAAAGAATTTAAACGTAACTACTAGACTTTAATTAAAGAAATTATTCATGCACTTCATATGTTAAGTCACATTGCATTCACTACTATACAATTGGTGGGACAAGTGTATAATAGTGGTGGTAGACATAACCGGTATATCATGTAAGTGGCGAGTAGGAGCCGGTAAAAACTACAAAATTGGTGGCTAGTAGGAGCCTGTAATAACTACAAGTTTTTGATGGCTAGTAGGAGCCTGTAATAACTACAAGTTTTTGATGGCGTATAGGAGCCGGTAAGATCTATAAAAGTGTTTCTAAAAGTTGTGGCTGTAATTGGCCTGAATACCCAACCCCGAATGAAGGGTAAATTCATTCAACATATGATTCCGAAAGTCATATGTCTTGTATGCTCACGTGGTTGCTGCATTTCATACGTTTGAATAATAAACTTGATTGATAAATTACTTCGAGTATGAATTTTGGGATTTACTCACTAAGCCTATTAGCTTATACCCCGATAGCTATCTTTTGCAGTTCCGTATTTATGGTTAAGGCCACGTGGACCATGCGGGTAGGTAATCCCCTTTTAACATTAGGAATCTGAATAAAGTATAGCTTAGTATTAGTATGTTAATATGTATATAATAGATTAGTAATTCAGGGAGTTGCTCCTAAGTATGTAAAGCCTTTGCCATGAACAAATAACTATTGTGAATCCTCTTTTCTTAATGTGTTTTCATTTCTCCTTAAGCTACATAATTCCATGTATGGTCCTCTAAAGTTGTGGAAGTACGCCTTACACTTGATATAAAAGCTTTTGGGAATGGCTAAGGTTGTCATACTTAAGCTTTAATATTGAGTATGGCGGACTGTCACGTTTAGGGTACCCTTCGGGGCGTGACAGGTTGATTATTCTAAAGAAGAACACACCTATCCCCACACCAGATGCATGTGATTGCACTGTAAAAGGCCGTGAAAGGTTTGGTAGCTTTTATATTGGGGCCTTACACAATGCGTTTTTGAACTGTTCGAATGCCTGAATAGCATATGGACTCCATGAAAATTGATTTTTGTGTAACATGTCTGTTAGTGGCCCAACAATAGATGCATAATTTCTGATAAACTTTCTATAATATCCTGATAGACCCAAGAAAGCCCTCAATTCCATTACTGTGGATGGCCTAGGTCATGTTTTAACAGCTTCAACCTTTGTTAGATCTAGTTCTACTCCACTACTACTCATAATATGTCCCAAATAGTCAATTTTAGGTTAACCAAAAGAACATTTGCTTTACTTCAAGTAAAAATGATGGTTTAGTAAAATTTGAAACACCACTGCCAAGTGTTGAACATGTAAATCCACTGATGAACTATATACCAAAATATTATCGAAGAAAACTATAACAAATTTTCTAAGATGAGGCTTGAAAATATTATTCATAATGGCTTGAAAAGTAGCCGGAGCATTACTCAATCCAAAAGGTATTACAAGAAATTCATAATGTCCCTCATGAGTTCTAAATGTTGTTTTGCCAATGTCTCCTTCATGCATGCGAATCTGATGATATCCAGATCGCAAGTCCAGTTTAGAAAATATTGTTGCTCCATGTAAATCATCCAAAAGTTCATCCACTATGGGTATTGGATACTCATCCTTAATAGTAGCCTGGTTTAAACACGATAGTCTATACAAAAACGCCAAGTTCCATCCTTTTTCTTAACCAATAACACTGGTGAAGAAAAGAGACTAATACTGTCCCAAATGACACCCTGGTCCAACATTTCTCTCACTTGCTTCTCATTTTCATTTTTTTGAAAATGGGGATACCTATATGGTTTGACATTTATAGGTTTAGTTCCCTCATCCAAAAAAATTCCATGTTGGACTTGGCATAAAGGAGACAAGGATGATGGTGTCTCAAAAATCTTAGCAAATTTGCCCAACACTTCATGAATAGTTGTGTTGTTGGTGGATTGCAATTGTTGAATCTGCCTTCTGAGCCTCCAAAGAAAAACAGTAGGATACTGCATTCATATGGAACATCTTCGTAATTGATGTGCAGTAACTACCGATGGTATAGTAGTTTCACCATATAGAGACACCCTTTTTCCCATGTTATCAAATGCTAATGTTAAGGCATTATAGTCAATGGTCATAGAACCCAATCGTGTAAGCCACTACACACCCAAAACTACCTCAACCCCTTCCACAGGCAGAATATAAAATGGTACACGAAAATGAATTCCTTGAATAACCAAAGGAACATCTAAACACTGACCCTCACACACCAATTTTGACCCATCTCCAATCATAACATTGAGTGATGCAGTATGTAATACAGTCAAATTTAAATGCTTCACTACTCTACATTGTAAGAAATTATGGGTGCTACCAGTATCAACTAGAATAGAGAACTAAAGATTGTTAATCTGACCTTGAAATCATAAAGTCTTTGGAATAGACATCACGGCCAAAGCATGCAAACTGATCATCCCTGAATCTTCCTAATGTCATGCATCCTCATAGTGAGTATGTGTATCATTCATACCCTCATAATCAACATTCCTATCATCCTCATCATCATATGTCATCAGTAGCAAAAATTTAGATTTACACTTATGATTGCGATGGTATTTTTCATCACAGTAATAGCATAAACCCTTTTCCCTTCGCTAAACCATTTCTTCAGGGGTCAACTTTTTATTAGGATGGTGGGTTTTGGAGGATTAGAATTGGAAGAAGTAGCAGCAGAAATAGGTAAGGTGGAATGATATTTAGGTGAGGGTTTAGGAAATTGAATGGGAGAAGGATTAGAATAAGGTATATGTTTAGATTCATAAATGCGTGCGAGAGACATAGCATGTATTAAAGTTGAGGTCTAGCAACTTGAACTTCTCGCCTAATTTCAGGTTTAAGACCAGAAATAAAGCAACTTGTCAAAAAAGAATCCGGTAAACTAGTGATTTGATTAGAAAGATGATGAAATTGAGATTGGTAATCAGAAACAGTTGTGGATTGTGTCAGTTTTGAAAGTTGGCTCTAAATGTCTTCATTTAATGGAGGACCAAATCGATCCTGAATCGATTTCTTGAAGTTGGTCCATGAATTTAATTGTTGATTATCATACATCTACTAATACCAGTCTATAGCATCACCCTCTAAAGCAAAAGAGGCAATTGTAATGCGTTGTTCATCCTAAATATGATGAAAATTAAAGAATTGATCTGTTTTGAATACCCAACCACGAACATCTTCCCCATTGAATTTGGGAATTTCCAATTTGATGCCTTTTAAAAGATCATTGCCTTCGATGATGGAAGATGATGACTCATTAACAAGAGAAGAAGAATGAGTCTGATTCCGTTCAGTCATCGATGCAGAAAACTTCTGTTGAATAGAATCCATAATGAGTGAAATTTTCTGATCCAAGTCTTGGTTCAATTGTTATTGAAATTTGTCCAATCTATCTTCTAACAAAGTATTTCTTGTATTAGGCTCCATGGATGAAAAAGAAAGCAACTCGGTGAGAATGGAAGATCAAGATCAAGATTAACAATAGAGGATAATTCGGGAACGAGAGCACCAAATGATAGACCTTGTTCAAATAAAGCCCGGCCTGAGTAAAAAAAAAAAAAAACCTAATAGAACTTATACATACCATAATCCTCTTCAAACTTACACGGTAAGACTCTCTCTACTTTCTTCTTTCTCTCTCAAAAACTAAGGTTTCTATTTTTACTCACTATTTCTCTATGTTTGTGGATGTTTGAGTGTTTGCATATGGGCTGTTAGCTTATTCGAGAAGCCACTCTCTAATCTAAACAAGATTCACTTATTCAGGGGGATAAGTCATCCTTTCCCCTGTTTCGTTTATTTATAGTGATGTTTGTTATGCTGTTTACAGCTTTGTTTTACAATTTGTTTAAGATCCGTACAATTCTGTTTGAGATCCATTCCTATGCTTTGCTATTACAATTGTAAATCCATATGTATTTCTGTTACACATAGTCTTTAAGCCAGCTAGGCTTCTTGTGCTGATGTGTATTTCTAGTAGTTGTATCAAGTACAGACCTTTTCTTTTCTTTTCTTTTTCTTATTTTTTTTTCATGGTTTTCAAACAATCCGTTTAGAAATAAAATATAATAAATATGATGATAAAGTACATATATACATACATATATATACTCGTAAGATAAAGTATATTGAAAATTTTCTTCCTTTATTGTACGAGAATTTACTTTCCAAGTCTTATTTTTAATTACCACATTGACTATAATTATGAAACAGATAAATGACATTTTTCTGAACACAAGATTTTCAAATAGATATAAAGTAAATATAAATAAGATACATGACGAGATTGTTGGATTTTGATACAATTTGAATACGAATGTTGTTGGATAGCATGAACCCACTGTTAAACTGTATTAATAGCATAAAGTGTAAAAATTCAGAAGTTAATCAATTGAATGGAGACCTTTTGATCCTCTCTCTCTCTCTCTCTCTCTCTCTCTTCTACGAACTAAGATTACTTATTCTAACAAAATTTAGAAATGACCATCATGATCATTTGGACGCCAGCCCCGAAATCATTTGATTCAATCATTATTTTTATTGTGCGACTACTAGTAGTCGTCTTAATTTAACCTTTACGGTCGGTCATCCTCTATTTATGAATATGAGTACCGTTGGATTCTTATGTTAATTTTTGTTTAATTTTTTCCACTTTTTAACTTGTTTATGTAGTTCCCGAAATGATAACAAGAGAGGGGTGAATTGTTTGTTAAAACTTATTCAAAATTATTCAAACAAATTCAAACCTATGAGATTTATAACTTAAAATACTTTATGATACGAATGCAAATAATAAGCTATAAATAAAATGACAAATTTAAAGTGCAAATAAATAAAGGATATGGCGATTTACAGAGGTTTCTTCTTTTAAGTCAGTCTCTCTTCCAACTCCACTGCTGGCGATCTAATCTTCCACATTGGTCGATCTGCTAATCTAATAGCAAAAAAAAGTTATAAATACCAATAGCTCTTGCTTTATCTTTCTGGCCTACCACTTGACTATTTACATACTACAAGACTTTTGTAACCTCACTTTTATGCTAATACTCACTTGAAAATTAAAGAGAGATGTTGCAAGTATGAGAAAATATAAGTTCTCTAGTTTAAGTTCACAATGAAAAGATGAAGCTCATAGAGTTTATCAAAGTATCTGTCAGAGAGTCAATATGTTTGCTCAGAAGGTTTCTATAAGCACGAAGGAAACTTCAAAAGTTGTTCTTGTTGTTCTCACGTGTCTCTTCTTTTCTTCTTCTATCTTTGAATCATGAAAGCTAGGGTATATATATTGCTTCTTGAATGGTTTTTCTTGATAGAAATCTTCAAACATACAAAATATCCCATGTCATCTTCTAACAGCTTCTTCGTTGCACGGATAGGATTGATAATGCTAGATTTGTGGGATTTGAATATCTTATCTAGGTGTTCAAACTTTGAACTGATTGATCATATCTTTTTCTACCTATTTTTTTCAAATGCACTTGATTTTTTATTTTCATTTGAATCTTCAACAACTTGGTTAGATAAACTTTAATTTGAAATTGAAAGATCCTTCTAATTATGGATAAGCTTCTGCTGATAATAAACAAGATAGATAACATTTATATGTTAAGATAAAACATGTTCGAACTTGTTCTGACATCTTTATTGCATCTTAATAGATCATTTTCATAAAACTTGTAAAAACTTTTTATTATTTCTTAAAAACTTCTTTAGAAAAGTAGTAAAACATTCTTGAAGAAAATCCCCATGAATTATTACCCTCCTTATATGGAATGAATTAAGTGTATTACCTAGGTATACTTAATTAGTAGAGGTAGGGCTTCAAATAAATCCAACTTGTATTTTGATTATGGATAAAGCTATATGACCATTTATTCTGCAAATCGTAGTAATATTCATCCAACTTCCTGGTCAAGTGTCTATCAAAACATCTATTTGATCGTCTTATTAAGTGTCTGTAAGAAATGAATACCTTTATTCTAAACACCAAAAATAGATTCATCAAATATCTTTAAACCTTTTTATTGTCATCAAAACGTATTTAAGAGAACTTAAAATTCTCCTTCTTTTTGATGATAATAAAACCTTTCTCAAGTTATAAACTTATGTAAATTTAAAAAGTAGACATCTAAAGATTCTTTGAAAATCAATTTGAGGATAAGTCTATCACAAATAAGTTTATAAAACAGGTTTATCACTATTTTCTTCTTCTCCCCCTTTTTGTTATCATCGAATCGAAACATTTCTCCATTTTAGCATGATATACCACACAAAAGATATTAAGCAATAGTAAACATCATATTCATTTAATAGTAATATATAAAAAAATTATATTTTATGAAACTTAGCACACATGCACATAACAAATAAAAAATTTAGAGATGATGCATTTAAACATAATATTCCTTCTTTCCGTTTTATGCTTGCAAACAACAAAAGCATCTTTTAATATTGAACACCCATTGCCTAGGTATGAAGTTTCTTTAAGCTTAGCTTTGTGTTCCTGCATTCATAGAGTATGATCAAACCTTTTTAGGAATCCAGACTAGCTTGGATCCACCAAAATTCAAGCTCATGTTGTTATGATTTTTCACCTATTCTTGACTGTGCTTATTATTTTTATAATAACAGTATTTTTTTTATGTCCATACTTATTACAAAAGTAACATACATACGTCTTAAATCTTTATAATCTTCTTTGATATTGACATGGGTACTTTCTGATATATCTTTTAGCGAATGTTCTAGAGTACCCTCTGGTATATCTTTTGTAATTACTTCTATAGTATCCTCTATAATTCTGTCTAGGATAACTTTACGCAGACTTTCTATCTTATACAACATGTTTATTATTAGCATGCACTTTATCATTTTTATTCTTATCTTCCTTATTATTACTTGTATCAACATTATCCTTAGTTATCAGTTCCTTTCCTTTTTTTAAAAATTGTTTTCTTATTTTGATTTGATGATTCAACCTTGTCATAACCTAATCCTTCTTTAGAATTACCAATTCTTTGAGATGAAATCAATTTTTGCAACTTTTGATCACTTTCATTAAACTTATTAATAGAAACCTCATCTATTCCAACTTTGAAATCTTTAATTTCTCTATGAAAAGTATTATTTTCTTTTGATAGAATATCTTGAGTTTCATGTAAACTTTTATTATCCATATGCAAAACATCATTTTCATTTCTTAATATGTCATTTTCTTCAACAAACAAAAGGTTTATCTGCCTTAATGCTTGTTTTTCATTTTTTTTTTTAGAGTCTCTATTTTATCATTAGCTTTTGTAAGATCATTTAATAACCTTTTTATGTGTTTACTTAAACTTTCGGGCATTTCATCCTCAGATTCAGTAGTTACCTTCGAAGAACCATAAGACAAAGGTTTGCTTCTTTTGTGCCTTCTAAGTCTGCATCTGACGCTACATCTAATTCTTCCAAATCACTCAATGTTGCATGAGCGCTTTTTACTTCTTCATATACTTCTTCATCTTTTTCAACGGTATTGGACATTCATATTTGATGTGTCTAGATTTATTACATTCAAAGCACACGATTTCCTTCTTTTCTTTCACTTTCCTGCATTATAATTAATATCATCAGTAATAAAAGCGTTTGCTTTGGTTAGTATGTTTACCTTTTTTCTTAATTAGCTTTGAAAGCTCCCTTTCTAACAAGTTCACATCATCATTGTCTTCATCACTATTGATTCTTTATATGTCTCAACATCTTGCTCAATAGCCTTGAATGCTATAGATTTTTTTACTTTCTCTTGATCATTCATGTACTTCTGTTTTGATTAGTACTTTTCACGAAGTTGACTCAAAGTCATTTTCTAAGTTAAGAGTTTCCTCGATTGCATTTGTCTTTGAATCCCATGAACATGGAAAAATTCGCAAGATTTTCTTTAGAAGCTCACTTTCATCAAACTTTTTACCAAGCAAAGCAAGTTCATTAGTAATCAAAGACAATCTATTAAATCCATCAGATATAAGTTTCACCTGGCTAGAATCTGAATAATTCATAGTCCTACATAAGTGCTCCTCTTCTAGTATCTTTGATCATTGTGGCACTTTCATGGGTTTCACATAACTTATCTCATATTTTCTTGGCAGATTTGCATGATAAGATCATAGCAAACATTATCTGAGCGATGCTCATCAGTAGTAGATCCTTTGTTATGTTATTCACTTAGGCCTTTTTCTTTTCTTCATCAGCTAGGATTGGACTATCGATGAAAATGAAGGTTGTTGATCTCCACAACATATGATTTCCCATGAAGTGAAATTAGTTTCTTTGGATAAGAGAAATTAGTGCTATCAAAGAATGGTATTCGGTTGGATGCACTAGTGATTCTATTATCATCTATTTTGATTGAACTTTTAAAACAAAAGAGCACCCACTCTGGTACCAAATGTAGGTCCCAAAATAGCAACAATGCTGGGGCCGGGGGGGGGGGGGGGGGGGGGGGGGGGGGGGGGGGGGGTGTGGGGTGGGGTGTGGGGTAGGGTGAGGGGAGGGGGTAGCGTGAATTGTTTGTTAAAACTTATTTGAAATTGTTCAAACCTATGAGACTTGTTACTTAAGATGTTTTACGATTCAAAATTATTGAAACAAATTCAAATTTATGAGACTTGTTACATAAAATGTTTTATGATATAAATACAATGATAAGCTGCAAATAAAATTACCGAATTTAAAGTGTAAATAAACAAAAGAGATGATAATTTATGGAGGTTCCTCCTTGCGAGTTAGTTCTATCTTCCAGCACCAACACCATTCATTCCACTAATCTAATAGCAAAAAAAAGTTACAAACGGTAACAGCTCTTGCTCTGTCTTCTAGCCTACGTTCAACTACTCACAAACTACACGACTTTTGTAACCTCACTTTTATGCTAATCCTTACTCGAAAAGTAAAGAGAGATGCTGCAAGTATGAGAAAATATAAGTTCTCTAGTTTAAGTTTGCAATGAAAAAATGAAGCTCGTAGAGTCTATCAAAGTGTCTGTTAGAGAGTCTGTATGTTTGCTTAGAAGTTTTCTATAAGCATGAAGGAAACTTCATAAGTTGTTCTTATTATCCTCATTTATCTTTTCTTTTCTTTTCTTCTTTTATCTTTGAATCTTGAAAGCTGGAGTATATATATTGCTTCTTGAATGATTCTTCTTGATAGAAATATTCAAACGTTCAAAATATCCCATGATATCTTCTAACGGCTTGTTTGTTGCACGGATAGGATTGATATCCCTAGATTTATGGGATTTGAATATCTTACCTAAGTATTCAAACTCCGAACTAATTGATCATGTCTTTTTTCACCCATTTTCTTCAGATGCTCTTGCTATTTCTTTTTTATCCAAATCTTCAACAACTTGGTTAAATAAATTTTAATGTGAAATTCAAAGATCCCTCTAATTATGGATAAGGTTCAACTGATAACCAACAAGATAGATAACATATATATGTTGAGATAAAACATGTTTGAACTTGTTTTGACATCTTTACTGCATCTTGATAAAAGATCTTCATAGAACTTATAAAAACTTTTTATCTTTGCTTAAAAACTTCTTTACAAAACTAGTGAAACATTCTTGAAGAAAATCCCTATAGATTATTATCCTCCTTATGTAGAGCGAATTGAGTGCATTATCTAAGTGCACTTAATCAGTGGTGCTGGGGCTTCAAATAAATCTAACTTGTATTTTGATGATCGATAAAACTATATGACCATTTATTTTGTGAACCGTAGTAACATTCATCTAACTGCCTATTCAAGTGTCTTCTGAAACATCTATTGGACTATCTTATTAATTGTCTTCTTAAGTGTCTATAAGAAATGAATAACTTTGTTCTACACACCAAAAATAGATTCATCGAATATCTTTTATTCTTTTTTGTTATCATCAAAACTTGTTTAAGAGAAATCAATAGTTTCATATCCTAATATATAACCTTTAATCATTAGAATTGTGAGTTTTATTCCATGGTTACATATGAAATGGTTTTAGATTAATGTGATCAATTTTTTTTTTCACTTGTACCCATTTTCATATGAGATCGTTTGATACATATTTGTTATTATTCAATTTAAGGGTGAGCGAGTAACCTTATCGTATAAGGTACTTACTTATACTTTGCTCAACCAAGTAAGATTCGAGTGGGTATTGAAGATCACGAAATAGAGTATGAATGTGATTTCATTGAACATGCTATAATAATATAGGGTTCGAGTATGAGGTTTTTATATTCAATACCAACCCTAGAACTTGTACTATATTACATAGAGGATAGCGGTTTAAGGGTATCCTATACATACCCAAAAGTAAGTTCTTCATTGAAAAATTTCAAAATATTATAAAATAATTGATAAATATTTATTAATACTCTATTTTTCATTTTATGATCACTTTTGTTTATGATTAACTTTGTATTATTTTATTATGAAAGTTCTTATATATATTTTTAATTTCAAATGCTTGTTCTTGAAGTTCTAAGTTACATAGACATGTTATTTTTCTTTTTAGGATAATTAATATATAAGTGTCTCCAAAGTCTTTTATTTCAAAATTTGTTAAATGTCCTACAATTTTGTTGAAATCATGTAATCAGTACCTATAAATATTTGTTGTGAATTTTAACTTTAACACACAAACAAATTCTACATATTATGAAACTTGTAATATTAAAAAAATATTTTTTGAATATCTTTTGAGAGGTGATTTAAAATAAAAATATAGAACATGATGATTTTATGCATTACATAAACTATATATGCTATAATAAACTTGAAATTTGAAAAAAAGAGAAAAATAAAAAAAAATATTCCACATGGCATACTACACCTCTTTGAGTTTTACTTAGTACAAGATGCTATAAAATAGGTTTTGGACACAAAACTTCGTGCGATGTACCTTAGAGGATAACATTAAATTTGATTTTGAACTTTAAATGAAAATTTAATGTAGTACCTAAATTTTAAATAGTCAATTTAATGTCTAATCAAATTTTTCATAACTACTTTTACTATCTCTCTAACATAGTTCCCCTTGCATGCTAACCTAGAAAAAACAACTTATTAATTGATTTTTACTTTTCCTAACACTATTTAAAATTAATAGACTGCTTCTTTCTAGTCAACAAATAGAACCAAATACATTAAGTGAGGTTGTAAAAATTGTCAAAAAAGTTTGATTTATCATTAAATTGGTCATTTAAAAAATAAGTTGCCAAATTGAATCTTATGAAATTGGACATTTCCTCTTTTTGTTTTTCTTTATAATTTTGGTCAACAACTAAATTACAATAAATTTTTATTGCATTTTTTTATTTATATCCTAAATACTAAAACAAGAAACATTCATGATCTTTAAGAAATTTTTATATAGGGGAAAATGGTGCTTCGATTATTATGTGTTTATACCTCTAAATTTTTAAATATTGCAAATAACTCTCCAAATAGAGTGACAAATAACCTCCAAATGATCTATAAAATTTATTATTAATGTGCAAATGGCCGCTTAAACTTATCAAAAGTATAAGTTAACTTTTCTTGAATTTTAATCTAGGTGTGTTTTCATTAAAAAAAAAAAACTTGTTAATGTTGATAATTTATCAAATTTAGAAAAATGTTTGCAATATTTGAAAGTTTAAAGGATGTATTCATAACTAAATTGAAGTTTAAGATTGTTGTTTACGATTTCCCCTTCCATTTGTTTATCCATGATAATCCCCCCTTCATCAATTGAATTGAATAATCAACTCTTTATTCTATTTGAATACGAAAATGTATTACTTTAAAGGATCAAGATATGGATAGAAATATATAGTATACACAGGTGTTAATAGATGCTTTATTTTTTTTATTAAAATACTAAATAAAATAACTTTTTTTTACCGTTTTATTCATATATATTATGAAGTATTTAATCAACCTTCAATATTAAATTGATATAGAAAAATAGGTTTTTTTTTTTTTTTTTCCTTCTCATCAAATATATGCCGACAGCACTGTTAACGAGAATTAGAAACAACATTAATAAAATCCCGCGCATGATTTTGCCATGCTGTTTGAAACGTGTCGACAAGAGATCTCATCATAACTCATAAGCCATTCTGTAGGTCCTCTAGGTCTCATGGACCAGTGATGTTGGGTTGTCATCAGCATGATGTGCTCCCGAGACAAGATGATGGACTATTTGGACATGGAGGATCTTATGCCAAGATTGTGTTCCTTGCTCATGCTGGAGGAACTTATGAAACCGGTAGAGACCACAAATTATTTATTTTTTAATTTTTAATAAAAGCAGATAATAATTCATTAACTTTAACAGATACAAAAATACAAAAGGAGGCCCAAGGCCATAGCTTTCGACCTCTAAAGATATTTGCATAAGGGTCCTTTCGACTAGTTCTAGTAAATTGATCACTCAAAAAGTAGCAATCATACTAATTGCTAGATATTTTATAGCCAATGGGATCAAGTGTCGTCCCACAGAGAAAAATAAAACAACTACCAGTAATTACTTTTTCTAAACCAATTATCTCATCTAGGTAATCAATTTAGCAAAATTATTAATTCTCAAATTACTAAAAATTAATACCAATTTTTTAATCATATCCAGGCATTATAGGGCACCACTAAAGTTATCTATATGAAAAATAATTCATATTCAATTTATTTCTTCTCATTACTCCACGTTGTAGAAAATCCTAATGTAAATTATAGTAGAGATTGCTCAAATCCTATGTTATTAATCCTTTATAAATTAATTGGAACTTTCCTTATTAATCAATTCACATCGAATTACTTTCACTCAATTAACATACTCATTCATAAATTATTTTTATTGCTCTATAAATTCTTCTATTAGGTTTTACCATAATCCAACAAAATCATATAACTCCATACTCAAAATCACATATAACTTCATCTAATTGTGCAAATCTAATTATATATATGAAAACTATTTACCACATATTTTATCAAATCTTATTTTTCTTACTCATACAAATAAGAAAACAAGCCCATAAGCTCGCATAATTAGATACTAGAATAATGAGATTAATTTAACCAAATCATTGTCATGCACCAAGGGATATCCTAAACATGATATCTTGTTGTACACAATATAGAAACCTCTAAATGATTACCCTATTTACGTAAAGGCTTCCATATTGTGCATGAAACGTACTTCACAATAAAAGGAGACATCGGTAGAGTAACACAAGTCATGATGATAACAAATAGATACTATGTAAGAGAACTATTTATAAATATACCTAAGCATGATAAGTTACATCTTATAGGATCAGTCCCTTGCTAAATCCTCAAATAATCACAAAATATTACAGTAATTGATAGACTCTCCAAAATAAGATGACGTCTTGAAATTAACGTAATATCTAAATTTTTCCTTAACTTAAGTTTAAAAATTAGAAAGTTAAATTTCCATAGAAATAAAAGATACCAAAAGCAAGATTATATGACATAGGTAAAATTTTATTAATATGATTATATAATCCTAGTGGACCACTAAAGCTTTAATCTATATAAGGTAGTTAGTGATAGCTTAGAAATAAAATGTGTAAATACAAAACATTAAATATTAAATTAAAATCTATTCATTTTATGAGATTTGAAACTTAAATTCTATCGTTAATATTTTTTGTCTTGACATAATTAATAAATTTTTATATATTAATTAATATCTCTCTGAAATCATAAACTGATTGTCTTAGATACATTGTAGACTTTAATTCTCATAAACTAGACTTAATTTTCTTTCAAAACTACCTAAAATTATTGATGATTTATGTTGTAACGTAAGTTATCATGAAGAGGGTAAACTTGTCTACTTTTCATAAAGTTTCCTTCATTAAATGTTAGAAATGACATTTTCAAACCAATTTTTTTTTCTTACTTCCAAAAGAAATAGCTAGAAATTTAAAATTTACACCAGCTGAATGTCATCATCACCAAGAGATAAATACAAAAGATTTAAAAAATCTACTACACTAATATAATTTAATATAATTAGTACAACATATCTTTTATCAAACATAAAACTAGATAAAGACAAACTCTTTTTGCTACCATTATATAATGAAACCCTTATTTCATTATATCTATGTTAACAACTAAAACATTGACCAATTGTCATGACCCTAAATAGGGGCCTAATAGGTTTACTCTAAAGTTGTCATATCATGTGTGCACCCATAACATGTAGATCGTCTTGTGAGTCAGATATTGCAAGACCTTATTTATTTATTCACTAGATGTGTTATGCATATATATATTATATATATTCAAAAGAAAAGTAGTTTAGGACACTGATATTTCTATAAATTACAAGGACAATAGAGAATCAAATACCCTACCAAAGAGGAAACAAACTAAAAAAATTTAGGTTAACTATCACAATCAAAGGAGGTTTCAAAAAGAATAAATCAAGTTTAAGTCTCTTCTCTCAACTAAGTTTAGTCCATCAACATTCTAATCCTTGACTTGATCTTTGATACGCTCTATGCTCGATTCCTATCCCAATCTCGGCCTTATGAATTTCCTACAAAATCAAACTATTAGGATGTAAGCTACATCTAGCATAGCGTGACATATCTATATGCCAAATGTACTCATAACAAATAAAATAACATGTAAGTTTGTTAACAAGCATATGAGATGCAATATCCACATGAAAAATCAATACATATGATAAACTGGAAGCCATATGTTTGAATGGATTTACACTCTCCATTTAGGGTTAGGGAATGCTTTGAAAATATTGGGGTCCTTTCGACCATCACACTCTATTAGGTCCCGACCGACCACCACTACTTAGTCCCCGAGTTTCTTGCCCAAAGAAATAGATCCGGTATGGCTCCTCCATGAGATTGTATTCTTCGCAAGTAGTAGTTTATTGTAATATACAAATAAATATTTTATATTGAAGGAAAAATATATCATTTGATATAAAATAAGAGGGTTTATGGTCTACCCTAATGTTTAATTAATTATTTTATTGGTTAACAGACATGTGATGGAAGATGAGAAGTTACTGGGTGTAAGCAGGCATGAAGGCTGCTAACCTTGGCTTCAAAGTTGCTAGCGTAAGTCCTGAGGCTGGCTTTCACAATCTCAGTAGCAACTTTTGGTAATTAGACCACCAACTTCCACACCTAAGAAGCCAACCATTCCTATATGGAATTTAAAAGAATTTTTCATGTTTTCTTGATATACCAAGCAAGCCACTTCTCTAAAATCATTCTTAGGCCTAGAATTCTCTCAAAATCCTCTCTTATGGTGATCTTATCATAAGAGGTAATCAAGGATCGATGTCACGCCCCGAGGGTACCCTAAACGTGGCAGTCCGCCGTACACAACACTAAAGCCTAGAAATGACTACCTTAGTCATGCAAGGCTTCATATCATGTACAAGGCGTACATCACAAAAGGAAACACATCGGAGTAGCACAATTTATATTGATAATAATAAGTAACAAAGCAAAGAGAATACTTATCATAATTAAACATATTGCATTACAATTCTTAGGGGGTGTCCATCTATTATCTTCAATAAATAATACATCCCTATTATTATAAGTCATTATATATAAAAAAAACTTACAAATTACTTATTTATGATTTATTTCCTTCATAGAAGCTTAACCAATCTTCCATGATTTCCTCAATGTCATGATCCTCAATTTAAACACGGATTACCTGTTTCAACAAATCTATAGGGGTATAAGCTAAACTAGCTTAGTGAGGTATTCCTGTTTATTCGCACCACATTTTCAAATAAGTTTATTTATTTACTCACACATATGCTATGCATACAATGCAAAATCATAATTACGCAAATATATATAGTTATCCGGATAACATATATAGAAGGATTTCTCCTCCGTATCAAAGGTTAGGGAATCGGGGTTGAAGGTCCTCGACCTTCTACTGCTAGTCCCTAGGTCCTCACCCACAGCGTTCGGTTGGCTCGGCTCCGAATCTAGAGTCGCTTTCCCCGAGTGATTTGGATTCTCCAGGAAGGAACATGGCCCATGGCACCGCACGATCACAGCCAATCCAACTCTACGCATAGGAGTAGCAGCCTTCCGAAATAGATGTGACTCGATGGATGCTATGCGTGAGCGTTTTAGTTTTCTTAAGCCAAACCTTATTAAGGTTTATTAGGGGCGATCAATCAATTTAACAAACAATAAATAATCAAATAAGTAAGTAAACAAAATTATTTAAACAAGCAGTTTGAAGTTGCGATATTCTTAATTCTCATTTCACGCATAAACATAGAATCACACATAATCTCGAATTCCCCAAATATATCCATTTTTATCTTTTCTTAGTATACTAATGTTACTACTTTACAAGCACAAGCAAGGTAACGAAATTAGAAGGAATAACTCACTTATCCATTTGTGATCTTCTTAGTCGTAGTAATCCTCGGGTAGGGTAATCTCGTATCTTTCGTCACCTAGACAAAAGAAATACCCAAGATAAGTCCTTCATGAAATTTCTATTCTTGGATTTTCTGAACTTTTCTTAAATCGCGGTAAAATTGTATAAGAGGAAATTCAAACTTAAAATGGCCATAACTTGCTCATTTTAACTCGGAATTCCGCATATAATATACCGTTTTCCACCTATTCAAAAAGATCTATCTATTTCTAAGCTTATCTTTGTCATATAAGGTCATTTGGGTTCCGAAAAAATTGGGTTCAGATTTAAAACGAAAATTGCCAAACTTTTACAAAAATCCATTTTCTAATTCAACTCCTTTTTAAAAAAAATCCTTTTGTAACAATATATGTATATAAATATATAGTTGATAAACACTTTGAATATATAGGCAAGCTCACTTTATATGCAAAAATCCTAATGGTAGTGTCTCAACAATTTATTTCATAAATTCATTTAAACTTTAACTTTGAAAATTTCTTTTCAAGTATTTTAAAGAAACTTTATATTTTCCTAGGTTATTATAAATGAGTATATTCTTATTTTATTTTCTTCATTCTTTTTCCAAGAAAAATAAATTTTCTTGTAACCTTAGTTTTCCATAAGTTTTACTTTAAAAATCAAATTTATCACAATTATATAAAATTGATGAAAACCTTTTCATAATTTTGTATTTAGGGTGGTTTAAGAAAATGAGTCTCGTCTTCTTATATTTATAAGCTTTTGTTTTCTAAAACTTGTTCTTTCATTTCTTTTGAAAAGAGTCATCTTAAAATCCATTATTTTTAATCTTACTTTATTTATATTCTTTTGAAATAAATTCTTTCTTTTAGAAATTTAAAAATCATTACTTTTCCTAAGTAGTTCATAACTTTTCTGAGTTGATTTTTATATTAACTTTGAAAACTAATTTGTTTCTTAGTTTAGAAGAGAGTTTAAGTCTTAAACTTTTAATATTAACGATTTATTTTTCTTAAAACTTATATTACCATAAAATACAAAGAAAATATTTATTGCTCATGTTTTCTTGATAAAACTATCTTTGTTATTTAAGAAAACTTGAGAAAACTTGTATTACTCTATTCTTAGGTTGTTGATAGTAACTTCATGATTTTGTTGATAAACCACTTAATCGAAATTCTAGCTTTGAGTTTATTTAGTAAAGTAAAATTCTATTTTTAGATTACTCGAGACATTAACATTATGTAGATGTAAATATCATATAAAATAATGAGAGCATAAGAAAATAATAGAAACAAATAATAAGCAAGGAAATAAAATATTAAGCATTGGGAACCTTAGCTTCATCAAGGAATCCCGGTCAAGTATTGGAGCCATAGCTTCATCAAGGCATCTTGGGACTAAGAATGGACTAATCTCGAAAGATTAAAGAAAATAAATAAATAAAAGATTATTTTGACTTGATATGGACAAGTCTAAGACTAGGAAGACTAGTCTTAATAATAACATGAAATAAATAAATTGCATAACTTGAAAGTAAATAAATAACAAATAAACTTATATGCTCTAAATAAATATATATACATAATATACATAATATAAGTTAGATTAAAAGCAAATAATAACAATAATAATAACAACATAATAAAATAGAAAGCTTATGTACAAGAACAAAACATGAACATGTTGTTGCTTTTACTACTCATGTGAGTTTCAAAACAACACCATAGTCATGCTAAGTTACATGACATGAATAGATAAATGGAAGAAAGAAATTTTTACCTAAGGTATTTGTGTGGTATGAAGATGGTAGTTGTATTGCATAAAGAGAAATTCTTGTGGATATTTGGTGAAAGAGAGTCTTGGTAGAGGGAAATGTTGTAGACAGAGTTTGTGTAGGAATTTGAGACAGTTTTGGTAGTGTAAAGAATTGTGTGAAATAATGAAAGAGGAAGGGGATATTTATAGAATTTTTGGAGTGAATTTTAGATGTAATAAAATAAATTGAAAAAGAAAAAAAATAGAGATAAATAAGAGGGGAGGCACCGGTTTTGGGCATGTGAAAGAGAGAAAATGATTTGTTTTATTAGTTTGTGTAAATAAGAAGTAATGTGTAAAGTTGATGTGAATAAAGTTGTATTGGAAATGAAAAAAGTAAGAAAAATAGATATGTAGGTGTAAGAAATATGTGTAAGAAAAAGTAGAGATAGTAAAAAAGTAATGAATAGTAGAAAAGTACTATGAATATAGACTAGACAATTAAAGTACCGAAGTAATAAAATACGCGTAATAATGCTATATTTGTAATTTTTAGTTATCAAAAAATTCTAAAACTGATATTTTTGGAATCCTTATATTTTTACGAGTCTATTGGTATAAACGGAATATTTCTAATATTCCGAGCTCCGACATGCTTTTCGAGAACTATTCCCGTTTGAGTCCGAAGAACACTTGAAATTCGCGAATCTGATATTTTTATGTTACCCTATATTATTACGAACTATTCTAGACATTACTTAATTCATTTCTAGGGTTTGAAAACGCGGATTGCCGGATCTTAAAACACTACGTTCATTATGGTTTTGTTGTCTTAGATTCCAGTTTGACTTCTATTCGTCGAGATTTTCGTAAGATCGTATAATTTTCGAGTTGTATCGTTTTATTTTTAACTTGACATCTATGTTTTATCTTATTTATTCGTGATTATTTAATTTTTTTTAGTTCTCGGGATCGTTTAGCCAAGTCTCGAGTTATGAGTTAACTCGGTTTGACTTTTGGTGAAGATTCGGAATTTGTGATTCTAAAATTTTAGTGAAGGATTTAGGATTTTATCATCTCGTTGTTAAGCGGTATTTGGATTTTATCGTTTCGATTCGCGTTTTAGGAATTGGATAGATTATTTAATTGGCGTACGGACGTTGATTATGCCGATAGTTGGACTTTATATTTTGTTTCAAGGGTTCTCGTTTTCTCAAGATCCAAAAATCTCGTTCCTTATCTTATTTGAAATTAAGTTTTAACTTGATTTGATTTTTAGGGTTTCGTTTCCAGTATTTTGACTCGGTCTAGAATTTAGTTTTTTATCTTGAGTCGATTTTCGGGATGTAAATTTTGATGCTTAGATTTCTAGGATTATTTTTAAGAATTATGAAATTTTCGGGAGTTTACAATCGAGGTGAGTTATTTATCATCAAGTTCTTTAGCAATCTAAGGATTTGTCTCTTTCTAAGGTTTCTTTTGATAATTGAAGGGAATTTTGAGGAAAAACCCTAGGACTTGTTAGAGAATTAGTGTTTTGCAATCAAGGAAGGTCAAGAAACCAGAATTAGGTAAATTTAATCTTTTCTTTTTTTCTTTTTTTTAGTGATCTAAAATATAATCTTTTTCTGAAATTATTGTTGATGATTGAAGGAAGTCATAATTTTGGGAGGAGTTTTTGGAGAAATCATGTTCTTTTGAAGATTTTGATTTTGTTTTCATCAAATGAGAAAGTTGTGTAGTTTAGGATTTGTCATTCTTTTTAGTTTAGGATTTTAGATGATGTTGAAATTAGGGTTATCTTATGAAAACATGTTCTAATTGAGTAATTGGTTACGAACAAGTGTTTTGTGAGATTAGGGTTTCTGTTCCTGAAACTAATTATAAGTACAACCTTACCTTGCTTGTTGTTTGTGCTTGTAGTGAAATATCCAAAACTTTAATGCATAATTAATTAGATATATATGTTGATTTAATTAAATTATGAATTTTGTAGAGAGTTTAGTTGATCAGAATTTAATGTGTTAGTATAAAAATTGATGTACGTTATGTTTGGTTGAAATGTAGAAACTATATGAATAATTAGTTAATAAAATATGATGTGTTAGCATAATTTATTAATTGTAATGTATTATATTAATTTCGTTAATATAAAGTAAAGTGTAGGTGTTGTGTTGTATGATATGTATGATTTAAACCAAGTTTCGGACCAAAAACCAAACCCAAACATAGCAGATTTTGTATCTAAAATCAAGCCCAAATTAGAATAAAAAAATGAAGCCCAAATTTGAACAAAACCTAGGCCTTCTTCCTCCATTTGTAGCTGCCTCAGAAGTCAACACTGAAGAGGATAAACACAAGCTTCTTTTTGTCATAAAACAAGCCAAAGATAGACCCTAAATTTGTCGGAAATCCCAAGCCCAATTCACCAAAATTCTTGATCAAATTTTCTTGCTCAAATCACTAAGAAATCCCTTCCATTCATCATCTACAAGCTAAAGTGCCTTAAGGTAAGTTTGTATGCTTTTATAGTTAGTTATTCTTTTGATTTTCATGTAAGAATGATTCTTTGTTTCAATGGGATTCTATGGTTTAAATGTGATTTTGATGATTCTTTTATGTTTGGTATATGGTATTATTGATATAAGTTGGGTGATAAGATTTGATGATTTCTTGATGTGTGTTGTTGAGTATGGGGAAGAGTTGAAGTTGTTTTGAAGTTGAATGATGGAAATGATGTTTGAAAATAGGGATTTTTGAAATGCACGCTATCCTATTTTTCCCAGTTTACAGCGGCTCCAACAAGGGCTTGCATGTGTCCATGCAAACCAAAATTTAGCCTTTAGACATTTTTCCAACCTTAGTACAACCTTGTGCACGAGCATGCATAAGCTCATGCTAATCAAGTTGCAAGGGAACAATGGGTCTGGACAGTTTTTCGTGCCCGACACGGTCGTGTTGTCACGTCCCAGAGGATATCCTGAACGTGATAGTCCACCGCATATAATATTAAAGCTAATGAATGATAACCTTAGTCATGCAGGAGCTTAGATATCACATGTAAGGAGTGCTTCCAAGATAGTAGGAGACTCATAGGGGTATTACCTTTAAATAGATAGCAAAAGCAAGCATGAACTTAAATAGATAAACATAAGATCTTCATTTAATAACAAGTTCGTACATCATCTTAGGGGCATTCCCCCGCCTTAACGTCTTTGTTTAACTATACTAATAACAAAATAAACATAACTATCACATAAGCCTACTATATAGATTTTTCCTAGAAGTCTATGTTCAAAACTAAAAATACATAAACTTCTTCCAAAAACTCCTAGTAGCTTAAGCTCGTACCTGACACACGGGGCTCCTCGAGGCCAACCATAAATAATCATACTGTAATAGAAAACTATAAGGGTATAAGCAAATCTAGCTTAGTGAGATAATTCCTAACTGTATAACATTTCCATATAACAACCAAGTTATTTAATTCAAGCATATGTAATGCACCAATCACATGAGCAAACAAATACACAAAATTAACCGGAAATCAAGTGCAGGACGGATTTAATGCCCTCCATGACAAGGGTTGGGAGGTTACAGGCCCATGACCATCAACATTTGTAGATTTCCCGGCTCCTGCTCGCCCTGTAGACTTCTTGGCTCCTACTGGCCCATGTAGATTTTCCGGCTCCTACCAGCCACTACTACTACTTCCTCGTTTCCCCACACGAAGAATAGTAGTGAATAAATGTGACTCACAAGTATGATATGCATGAATAAATTTCAATTATACATTTAAACATATAAGTTGAATTCATGTTAAAGGTGATAAACCATAATTTCATCATATCAATACAAGAATCACACTTTTATTTAACATATCATCCTTCGATATACTTAATTTTCATTCAACAAATATTTCATAACAATTGTTCATTTATCTTTTCCTAAGTTTCTAGTGCCACTAATTATAAGCATAAACAAGGAAATGTAACTTAGGAAAAGAATTAACTCACTCATATCAGTAGAATCTAATCGAAATAGTCCTCCGGAAAGACGATCTCGGATCCTTCGTTACTTAAAAGAAGATGAAATATCCAAAATGAGTTTTTCATAACACTTCTACTCTTGGATATTCTAAACTTTTCTTAAAATCGTGGTAAAATCGTATAAGAGGAAATTCCAACTTAAAATGGCCATAACTTGCTCATTTTAACTGGGAATTTCGCGTATAATATATCGTTTTCTACCTACTCAAAAATATCTACGCATTTTTAAGCTTATTTTCATAAAACTAAGTCGTTTGGGTCCCAAAAAAGCAGCGACTAGATTCTCCACGAATTTGTAAAAACTTGAGTTCCTCTTTTTAAATAAAACTCACTTGAAGAGATGAATGTTCCAAGTATTTTTATAAACTTTTTGGAAGATATATACATATATGTATTAACTCATAACAAATGGATGAAGTAAATGAAGTTGTCTCAACTTATGAAAAAGTAAAGTTTAAAAGATTTTGAATTTGAGATTTATTGGAATATTCATTTTACTTTTGAAAAGATCTTGAGTTATTTGAGCTGAATATTCTAAATTTAATCTCTTGTAATTACTTTAAATTTCTAAAGAGTGGTTTTTATTTTCTAAACTTGGATTGCAACAACTTTCCAAAGTAATAACAATTTCATAAAATGATATTTTGTTTCTTGTAATGACTCTAAAATAATTTCTAATACTTGATGAAAAATAAGTCTTTATAAAACCTTTTTTTTTAAGAAAACCATTTCTAAGCATGTTTATGAGTTTTTAAGAAATCTATTTTCTACATTTATTTATTTAGAGAGAATCTTTAGTTTAAGAAAACACTTCCTCATTTATTTTTGTTGAGACAAAAACATTATGTTCATGCATGAATATGAATCATAAGTTATAAAAAGATCATAATAACTTAAAAGAATAAGCATATAAAGAAATAAATCAAGTATTGAGACCTTAGCTTCATTAAGGTACCCCGAGACTAAGAAAAGACTAGTCCTAAAAAGAAAAGAAAAAGTTTTGACTTGTTGAGGACAAGTCTGAGACTAGAAAGACTAGTCTTAAGAACTTGAAATTAAATAAATTGCAATGAAGTAAATAAATTGTATAGAAGGTAAATAAATTGTGAGACAATGAGCTTATATGCTCTAAATAATATATATAGCTATATAGATATTTAGATAGTTATGAACATAAAGGAAACATAAAGGAACATAAAAGAACATAAATGAGTTGAGATTATGAACAAAAACAAAGTATGAACCTATTGTTGCTTTCTTAACCTTCATGTTTTAGAAAACACACACTAAGTTCATACTAAGTAGATGAACATAGGAATTTCTTGAAGAAAGTTTACCTAAAAGAAGAAACTAAAGAGAGCTTTCTTGTAAGAACTTCTTGGAGAGAATTCTTGAGAGATTTTGAGAAAATAACTTTAGTAAAGAAGTGGTGTGAAAGAAGTGAAGGTATGAGGGGGTATTTATAGGAAAATGTGGGAGATAATTTATGTTAATTAAATAAATGAAAAACAAAACAATGTAGATAGAAAGTGGGAGGGGCCGACGCCATTCAAGAGAGAGAGGGAGAGAAAAAAAATTAATTTTTTTGTTATTTTGTTATTAAAAGTAAGAAATGAAAGATGTGAAATTGTATTGAAAATGAAAATATGTAAGAAATAGGTGTATGGGTTGTAAGAGTAGGTTGTAAGAAAAAATAGAGATAGGTGAATAGTGTAGAATAGTAGAAAATAGTGTATATAAAAGTAGACATGGCAATTAAATGCCAATAGTAAGAAAATACGTGTATAAGTGCGATATCTGATATTTTTAGCTACCTAAAAATTACGAAATTGATATTTTTGAAAATCTTATATTTTTACGAGTTTAACGGTGTATTTGGAATATTTTTCCTATTTCGGGCGCCGGAACACGTTTTTCGAGAACTGTGTCGATTGGGTTCAAAGGACATTCGAATTTTGCAAAACTGAAATTTTTATATAACCTATGGCTATTACAAACTATTATAACTGATTACTCAAACTTCGTTTTCTAGAGCTAGGGAAAACGGTAATGCCGGAGTTAAGCGGTTACTATAAACTAGGGTTTTGTTGACTTGAAAATCCGGTTGACTTCTTATTAGGGTTTAAGCATTTAATTCGATCGAAAAACTTCGGGGGTTTACACATGCAGGAGGCCGTGTATCCTTTCTATTTTCTTTTAAAATAAGAAAAATTATTATAATTTTATTCCTTTATAAAGTTTTCCTTAATCGTTTCTTAGTTCATGATTATTTAAAAAGCTTATACGAATCTCTTGTATAAATGAATATTAAGTTATTCTTTTATATGAGTTTTATCCAAGTTTATATGTATTGAATTCTTTTATTTCAGATAATTCATCTCATTTGAAAGAATCTACAGGTCTTTTATCAAGTATTCTGGGTACACAGTAACTTTAATTGTTGTTTGCTTAGGATAAGCATAAATTAAATCAATTCTAATGAAAGAGGAATTATAAATTGTTTGAATTAATTGTGTTAATCACAGTTTAATCTGGTCCGAGGAGTGGCAACCTTATCCAAGCAAACATGGTAGTTAGGTGCTTAGGCTACCTTTGTCATGGTGCCATGACTTTTATAAGTGGCTCAGTGGGTAATTGATACAGTGAATAGTATCGATGTAACACTTACTTATTCTTAAGAGGAAATAATATGATTTAGTTTACGTTTATGGGACTGGTTGAACTAAGTAATATTATGGATTAACTTAAGTAAAGTTAGGTAACAACTATTAACCATAAATGAAATTACTTTTCTCTTTATTGATTATATCATTTAGGAGATATAGGTATTCGGGCTATCTATATCAACCTCTTGAGCATTGTGTCATTACTCAGGACCCCCAACTTGTCATGCCCTGAGGGTAACTTAGCAGCAACACACAAACCACATGTGTATTCTATTATTAGTTTACCTTCAGAGAGTGATATATTTCAAACAACAGGATCTTTTAGTTTTATTGATAAGAAATGATAAATACATATAAGATATAAATTAGTAAATATCTTGCATTACAAGTAGTGAATATCATAATAGTATTATAGATCATAATTCTATTCTAAAAGTCTCCAAATACATAAGCTGATAATTCAAATACTATCTACCCTATGACTAGAAATAAAATTGGATAATATAACCCAAAGGTCCCATTTTCTTCTAACTTCTAAATTCTTATCGGAGCCATGCTTCTAGAAGTAGCCATCCATGGTCGTAAAGTTAACCTGAAAGGTTTTTAGGAGTTTGAGCAAGACCATAGGCTTAGTGAATAACAAGACATATTATACATCAAGTAAGTTTATTAACAAATCATATGAAATGCAACAATCAAACATATGCTCATATATAAGCTTGGGTGATCTAGAATTTAAAAAGGTAAAAAGATTTACGCCCTCGTTTTAGGGTTGAAGAACAATTACTTTATGACCTACCTGCCCAGGAAATACTAAGTTTACAAGAAAAATAACATTTTCTCATTTTAGAATTATCTCTTTAGTTACTTGTATTATAGCTGATCATTTCCGACAACAACCCTAAGAAACTTCTTAAGTATTAATCATTTCAAAGTGATACTATAAGTGGCATTCTTCATTTCCACTTAGTTCCTATAGAACCGACAAAACAAAAAAAAAAACCTTGGAAGAACTGACACTTTCGTAAAACCAAGCATTAACAAAGAAAAAGACCCTTACTATTGTAGTAGCTTTATTAACATTGCCATTTTTCGGGCTTGTCACTCCAATTGCTCCTCTAGACTATGAACAACTAGCTACAATATTCCCTCTCTATGCATAGTTGGTTGATATATGACCAACTTTGTTCAGACAAAGTAAGTTGTAATCTTTCTTTTTGGACAGGAAGTTGCCATGTGTCCACTTTCTCCACAGTAGTAACACTTATGTTGCAACTATGGGCATTCCCTTGGATAATGAGAGCCCCTACACTTCCAACATGTAACATTGTTCTTCCTAACTACTCCTCCTTTGTTCATACTGAAGGTTTAATGAACTTTATCTTTTTAGGCACAAAATTTGCCAGAGAACCATCATATGTTCTTTTCCCAAATTCTGTCCCCTCTTCTTATACCTTTCAACTTCATATTTCTTTGCTCGTTCAGTGATTCAAGCTTTTTCTACCATAGCCACAAAATTTGCAATGTCAAACTCAGCAAATCTCCTTTGGAAATTAGGCTCTAACCTAGCCATAAAAGTCTACCTTTTTAGCTCATCACTATCTCGATAATCATTTGGAGCAAACTGTAACAACCAATTGAACTCATGTTCATATTCATCAATTGTCTTACTTCTCTGTGTCAAATTCATTAGTTAATGCTATACTTTGCTTTTAGCTGCCCGATAAATACTCCTTAAGAATTCTTGCTTAAATACTTCCCAAGTGATAGGTTGTGGCAAACTTCTTTGTTTGGAATTCCACCATAACCTCGCTCTCAACCTTAACAAATAAGATCCCTATGGTACCCTCAGAGATTATGGTACTAGGAAAACATTAAAGGATCGCTCGATCTGAGCTAGCAGTCCTTAGCTTCTTTTGGCTTCCTCGGTATCTCTTCAAAATACCTGTTACATTTTATGAATTCAGGTAACAAGTTCCTTTGAGGTTGTAATGGTGGTGGTGGTGGTAGTTCATGTTCATGTTGAGGCGGTCCATACACCTTGGTAGCAGATCCAGCCTGGTCATTAAGATCTACTGGTCTATTTGCTTGAAATTGGGCTCATGTATCATGTCCTTCATTTCTCCTGGTAAGTGTTAAAGGCCTTGTTGATGCCTTAGCTGGTGGAACTGCATGTGGTTCTTGCATATTTTGCAAAGCTTGGACTATCAATGCATTTTTTTAGAGTGTTTGCAAAATGTCCTCTAACCAGTTTTGAGATGATGCAGGCATATTTTCAGGTGGATTTCCAGATATTCTGACATTCCTACTTCTACCTTTTCCACTTGTCATTCTATTAGCATCAAATGTAATAATTGAGTTAAATCTCATTCATCATATTTCATCTTTACTTAAGGTGACTATAAACATTTATATATATATTCATATATATATTTATGCATCCAAAACATACACAAGTCCCCTAGTTAGTGCAATATGTACATAACAAAATTGGCACTAACTATATTCCTATCATCTGCTACTAATATCATCCAAAGTAACATACCATAGTCCATCACATACATATCATACTCCAACATATACACACAATCAAAAGTCTATCAAAATATCACAACTATCCTACCATCTCTCAAAACAAACATCGTAACATAATACTAGATTCGACTCTATCGGCTAAGGTATAGGCATCCCTTGCCCTTTTCCTTGGGGCTAAGCTGGGGATATTCATCTCTATCATCAGTATCACTATCGCTGCTATCTATCCTGATAGCTCTGCTCCTCAGTAGTGCCAAAGTCAGATATATCATCTCTAACTATATGCCTCTAGTAGTTGTCCTCTGCTCGCCTCTAGTGGCAGGTAAAGGCTCGTCCTTCACTATCCAACCTCCATGAGGAGTTCAATCCATTTTCCATAATTATAGTTTGAAACATATTTTTCAGCTTGAATTCTTCTACTTTTTCCTTCCTTCTCATCTAATAAAGTTGTTGTTATACTCTTCTCATGAACTGTAGACTGTACTGATATCTGTTTCCTCTTAATAAGAAGTTTAGTAGAACATCGAAACTCACCTCCCTCTTTAGGAAAAATGGGTGGTCTATCCATCAGGATATCTCTGGCAAAATTGCATCCAATCACATGTGCCAACATCCAGTCGTCATCATAAGCAATATTTTTTCTTACTAAGGTATGATCATGCCTGACATCATGAGGATAAATCCTCTCATCTCTAATGGATATCCAAACCCTGAAATCTGATGGATCTAGCCTCACTAATCTTGATGACACTATGAAAGCTATGTTGTCAATTTTAAGATGTCACGCCTCGAAGGGCACCCTAAACGTGGCAGTCCGCCGTACACAATATTAAAGCCTAAGAATGACCACCTTAGTCATGCGAAGGCTTCCATACTATGTACAAGGCGTCTAACACATAGAGGAGACACATCGGAATGATACATTTCATGTTGATACAACTTGAGTAACAATATAAAGGAAATTCAATTCACTATTCTTCAAAAACAACTCATTAAACTTCAATTACAAATCATCAAAAGATTCTAATACATAGAACTATTACAAGGAAAATAATAAAACCTAGCTAATAACTTCAAACATTCTTATGTCTTGCCGTAATCCTGAAGTCATTCTCGACTTCAACCATCTCAGTCCCCACTTAGCATTCTTGAGATAACCTGTTGATTTAAACAACTATTGGGGTATAAGCTACACTAGCTTAGTGAGTGAAAACTTACAGGATTACATTTGTAACACGTCATACAATCAAGTGATTAGTCAGACAAGTGATATGCATCAAACTCGTGAATTCAACAAACATATGACTTGCCGGAAATCATATGTGGATGGACTTGCGCCCTCTATCCCAGGTTAGCAGATTAACGAATCCTGCGATACGACCGAGACCGTTTCAGCTTACGGATAGCTATAAACTATAAAATCGTTTAAGGTACAACGATAAACCAACAAATGCTAATGCTCCATCCCCATCGTGTATGAATGAGTTCAATTTCATCTTCAATTCTGAATAATCAATTATACCAGTTCTTTAAATGATCAGTCAATAATTGCAAACAATCAATTCTAATTCATCTATACAAGCAATAGTTAATCACTCGGCTTCGATATTCTTACATTCATTCCTCATATCACCAGCAAGCATACATAGTTCCCATTCGTCCCCATCATGCATATCCATTTTATCTTTACCAAATATCTAGTGCAACTATTATTACAATCACATACAATAAATGAAATCGGAAGTAATACTCACTCGGCCATTGGATCACCGGTCTCTTAGTACAAGTAATCCGGTGGTAGGGAATCGTCGAATCCGGGATCACCTAAAAAGGAAGAAATACTCTAATAAGTATTTCATCACTTAACTAATCCAAACTATCTTATACAACCTATCAAATTCGCAATTTTCGTCCTAAGCGGAAATTCCAACTTAAAACGGCATAACTTGGTCATTTTAACTCGGAATCTCGCAAATTATATATCGATTTCTATCTACTTCGAAAGATCTATCTATTTCTAATATTATTTTCAAGTTTTGAAAATATTTGGGTCTCGGAACGGAGGGATCAGATCTGATCGGTAACGGTTTCCGATTCCGAAAAATAGTTTTGTAAATGTTTGTAATGTTTCTACTATATAGATTAGCTATACATGCAAGATGAATGATTTCCTAACATGAATGACATGAGATGAGTTTAATGTATGCATGATATTGATGATTTTTGCTAAAAGGAAATTTCATAATTTTTTATCTTGCAAGACCATAATAACAACTACTTATGAAAAATCTAGTTTTCTAACTTTGATCATTTCCATTTGTTTTGGATTTATTACTTAAGAAAATATAATTATTTTTTTTTTAAATTGAGTCTTCATTATATCTATTACTTATAACTTTCATTTCTACATAAAAATTTCCATTTTGCACTTTGTAAACATGTTTTCAAGTGGGGTTGATTCCAAAATCCGAATTTTACAAAAATTAGTTTTTGAGTGATTTCTTTAAGTAAAAATCATTTGATGCTTAGAAATTTAAGGCTCAACCATATATAACTACTAGAACTTCATTCTTACACAAAAATTTGTATTTTACACTTTGCAAATATGTTTTCCAATATAATTTACTCAAAAATCCGAATTTTAGAAAATCCACTTTTTGCATGATTCCTTTGGGAAAAACTTGTTTAATGCATTAAAATTTGAAGCTTTACTACATCTATTGTTTAAGGACTTCATTTAACACATAAAACTTGCAATTTGAGCTCAAATACTAAGTGGTTACTTATGCATCATCTCAAATTATGAATTTGACAATTTATCACTAACTTAAAATTTTTCATTTTAATTCCATTACTTGTTTAACACCTTACTCATGCCTAAACTCATTCTAACTTATAAAAATCATTGCTTAATGATATATACTGCCTATATACTTCATTTTTCACATAAAACATGAGTTTTGGAGTTGATAAATGGGTTTAAAAAATTGGTCTTGGTTGGGATCCGAATTTACAAAATTTATTTTTGGTCATATCTTTTGATAAAATCTATCTAAGCTTATGAAAATCCATTCCTTACATATCCTATCTTAAGAACCTTTCATTTCTTAAACAAAAACTTCATTTTTGAGTTGGAAAACATGTTTTTAAAATATGCCTTGTCCAAAATCCGAAAATAAGATTTTTATTTTGAAAATAACTTTTGAAAATCACATTAGATTCTTGTAAAAAGAAGTCTTGATGATATACATATATTAAGCCTTCATTTTCTTGAGAAAAAATTACACTTTGACACTTGGAAAGTGGTTTTTAAATATAGGTTTTGCTAAAATACGAATTTCATTATTTTTGTCTAAGTTCAAATCTAAGATCTACACATAATATGAACATAAATCGAAAAGAAACCCATGGTAATGATCTATAACTCATAGATCTAAACTTTACTTATCGAAATCATTCATTTATGTTGTCTATACCCTAAGCCCTTCATTTTAAATGAAAAATACACATTTTGAAGTTGAAAAACCACTTTTCTAAATATGGTTCCATTTTCATCCGAATTTTCAAAAGTTGTTTTTGTTGAAAATAAAATAGATCTTGAGTTTCCTACAACTTTCCTACTATCATCATGCTATTACAAGTTATTCATGAACATAAAACATAAGTCTAATGCATGTATGAACCTAAAACAACTAGATCTAGTCTTCTAAACTAGTTTTGAAAGCATGAACACATGGGAATGAGAAATATATGCATAAATCATAAGTAATAATAAGAATAATAACTTAAATAGCAAGATCTATGGCATAAACAAAAATCAAAGCTATAAAAAGTTAGATCTACCATATATATCAACTTCAAACAAGAAAATAATTGTAATACAAGGTAATAAAAGTGGAGAAGAGAAAGATTTCATTTTTGGCATCATCATCCTAAGCTTTTAAGCTTATGGAAGTTCATTTGATGCATGAAACCTTCATTACACTTTACCTATATCACCTATGGAGCTTTGGGATGAAGATTTGCTTAGAAAATCTTTAAAAATGAAGTGTGGAAGCTATTTTTAGAAGTGGGGGCAGCTTGTTCTTCATGCAAGAACAAGAGGAAATGAAGAAGAAAGAGAGGAAAAATGAGAGAGAAAGACTAAAGAATGAAAGAGGGAAAGTGAATAAATGAAGGAGAGAGAAAATGGGTGTTTTAATTAAATAAATGAGAGAAAAAAATAAAACAAGGCAACCAAAGATGCCCCATGCTGCACGTGAAAGACTAAAGGAGAGAGAGTGAATTTTGTTAAAATTTGACTCAAATTTGAATTGTATAATTAATGTGTAATGTAACTTTTTGAAGAAGGATTGAAATATAATTAATTTTAGTCAAAATAGGAGTAAGTTAAAGGACAATGGCAGCCATGAATGAGTCAAAAATCTACCATGAATTGTGGGATAATGTGTAGAAAGATTGAAGTGAAAAGGAAGTGATATGTGTAAGGTGTATTTGAAGGTATGGGTTGTAAAGGTACTTTCTTAATAAAATAAAATTAGAAAATTTATTCCAAATATTTGTAGCAGATTTTTCATAATTAAATTTAAATAATTATTTGAATTATTTTAGTATTTTAACAAATATGTTATCGGTATGATCAAAATACGCGAATATGGGCTATAAATAATATTTTTATAACCCGAAAAATTCTAAAAAATTATTTTATGAAAATAAAAATATTTTTAAAATATTTTTTAATAATTAAATTAATTTATTTTATTTTTAGTATCGGGTCTTAAACAGAATTTGATCCCGTAAAGACCCGAAACGAATTAAATTTTAGAAAAACAAAATTTTCTATAACATAAAAAATATTTATCTAAAAATATAAGGCTTTATAAAAATAATAAAATTTTGTAATGAAATAAAAATGAATAGTGCAAATGACTAATCAATTACCGGTAATAATGGAAATACGATAAAAAGGTTATAACTGTAACTTTTATAACTCGAAAAATTCTATAACTGATTGATGTGCTGTATTAGTATTGAATTTTAAAGCATCTTTCCAGCAAGCGTACTGGGCCTTCTATTGTAATATGGCATGAGTCAAGTGTCGATCCCACGGAGATCTATTAACTACTAGACAATTATCAACTAATACTAATATCTAGGCACTTGATCTTTTTTTTTAAAATGATTAGATTAAACTAACTTATCTAATTAATTATCTATATGAATGCAATGAGCTTTTAAAGAGAGGGTTATGGTGGAAAAATGTGGGAAGGAGCAGAATCCTCTTTAAACTATTGCCAATCAATTTGAACTCATGTTATAATGATAATTAGATTCATGGACATTCATAAGAAATTGTCAAGATTTAAAAACAGAGTTTAAAAACCTTTTAAACCACGAAATAATTTAATAACTTCCGCTAAATAAATTATTTGTGGAATCAAAATTACCATTACAAACCTTCCGATTCTATAATTGACTAATACTTTATATTAACATCTCCTGATTCCTTAGTGAGAAATCAACACAAAATATTGCATTAATATTTATGGACAATTTCTAAATTAGGTTAAACTACGCCGCTTCCGCAATTGCAATTTAATCTAAATTTATGAATTCATATGAGCCCTAATTTCCCTTCCGAGTTATTAGAATTCTTATATACCAAAAGCATGATGAATAATCAGAATTCGATATGAATATTTCATGACTCTAACTATCTTATAACATGGATTCAAAGATCATTATAGCATGTTTAAAGCTTCATCAACTTCCCACAAAAAGAATTTAGCTACTCATGGATGATGATTCAACAATCAGATAAGAAATTGCAAATGATTTCATTATAATCAAAATATTCAGATATATGAATTGCATAAAAGAAATATGATTAGATATCACCAATTCAAAATACCAAAGCTTCACTTGCAACTTCTTGAATAACTTCAAATATCTCTTCAAAAATCTCTATGGAATGCTTGTTCTAATCTATGCATTATAGTATGATTTAGAGCTACTTAGATGATTCTGAAAGTGAGGAGAAGACCCCCTATTTATAGGAAAAATTTCGTGCAAAACATTAAATGAACTTTGCTGTTTCACTTTGTATGCCGGCAGTTATGGATCCTACGCCAGCGGCTTACAGGCGGCGTATCTTCAATTTCTCCTTTGCGCAGGCAGTGCACTGGCAGCCTTCAATATCAGTTACACATGTAGGCCGCTTCTACGCCAGCGGCTTTGAATATTGAATTGCCGGCCTTGACTTCAATTTTTCCTATTTTAGATTCAAATTCTCTTGTTTTGATTTCTTTATTCAAATTAGTCCTGAAACATAAAATTCAATTAAAACAAATATCCATTCTAGCTCTTTTGATCACCAAGATTTGTATAAAATATGATCTTACCAATTCCCCCACACTTGAACTTTTGCTTATCCTCAAGCAAAATGAAGAATAAAATGAAATCTTTATAGATGGTACAATTTTCCAATTTAATCTCAATTTCTTTAACTTGTTTTTCTTGTATCTACAACTCTAACCATACCAATTTCTTGCATTTAGAGTACTATAATCAAAATTTAGGAGTTAATCCAAACAAACAAGTTTTAATCTCAACTTTTAACAAAGGAACATTCTATTCAAAAGCAAATACTCAATCCACTAAGGAAAAATACTCATTTAAACTTCATTAGATTTCTAGCTTTTGTATATATATTCTAAGTAACATAAAATGAAAGCATGTGGTATCTACTTTTTCCTTAGAATTTCTCCTTCTTTATTATAAGTCTCCTTCCTTTGCATATTTTGCATTTATTTTTCTTTTTCTTTCTCAAGCATTTATTTTCTTTTTGGGAGGTTTTTGCCTCCATCTTTTTGTTTTTCAAAGCTCATGAATTGAACTTTTGCCATTTTTCCCTTCTCGTTACAGTGAGTTCATTGAGTCGGCACATCCTAGGCTCATCACCTAAGTGACCAGGTTTCAAAATACCCCTAAGAACTCTTCCTCACTTTAACATTCAAGTTTAGATACTCATAACTCAAAATTTCAAGTCAGAGGAGTAGTGGCTATGCTTGTTTCTTTCTTTTTGAATGCAATAACAATATCAAAGACTTATTTTTATGAAGGATCACTAAGTTTAAAAGTTTCTTCTACCTCTTTCACCAAGTGTTAAAATTCAAAGAATATATACAAACTAAAATTTCCAAGAAGTAGACCTATTTATTTTTCAACAAAAGGACTCGACCGGCTCTTAAATTTCCAATTCCAAAGTAAAAAATAAAGTAAACTTGTTCCTTAAGGATTTTACAACTTAATTTTAACTTAGTAAACCAATCACAACAGCAGGTGAGTAAGATACTTTCACAAGTCAATTTCATTGATTTTCATTCTTTGCTTTGTACTATCTCCAATTTTAAGAGATTTTTGAATAAATTTTGCAGAATTTCCTCATGATTTGCTTTCAAACCAAAAATACAAGGTGGAGATTTTTCAATATAAATAACAGCAACAGTCAACATATCATATTCATCACTTCAACACTTCATGCAATTTTATCCCTTCCCCCACACTTCAACCAAACAGTGTCCTCACTGTTTTGCAACAAATAAAAACATAGGAAAGGAATGAAAAATGAATTGGATACTTTCCTGAAGTTAGTCGATTCATAGTCATCAAAATTTGCATCGTAAGTGAATTTGCTTTGCTCGTTTCCTGTAATCACTACAAAAGAAAAACAAAAACAAAAACAAAATAAAAGCAGAAAAATAATAAATGAGTTCACCCATAGGAACTTGGGTACTCAATAAATATACAGGCCAATAAAAATAAAAACAATAAAGCTCAAATTGAGAGTTAACAGGGTCTCTAGATCTCTGGCCCTACGCTCTGTCTGCTGCTGCCCTCAAGAGTGTGTCTCTCAGTGTCTCCTGGGCTGGCTATCTGTGTGTGCTCTGAACTGAGCCTATCTGAGTGATGTGACTTAGATGAAGTCTGGTAGGTCATGCCAGCCCCTGTCTCTGGGCTAATGCAGCAAATAGCCGTCTTCAGCGCCTCAAAGATAGTCTTCCTAAATTTCTTATTCTTTTTCTTTTCCTTCTCTTGACTATCTCTAAGCTCCTGACTCTGGCGCTTCAGCTCCTCAACATCCAGCCTAAGCTGGTCCATGCCGTACGCTGATGAAGTGCCTGCAGGAGGAGGAGGAGCGGATGTGGATGGCATCTCAAATGGGGCATCTCCAGGAAAGATATCCTGGATATCAACCTCCTCCAATACCGGTGGTTGTGCTGCCCTGGGGTTTTGCAGCAATCCCCAGCCTCTGAATAGTGCAGATGTAATCCTCTTGCACTCAAACACCTCGTCATCCTGTGGAGGCTCGAAAATGTTCATCCCCTTCAATAACTGAGTAATGTAGCCTCCACGACCCAGACCTCGAGTCCTCGTGTCCTCCGCCTGCCGGTATAGAAAATTCACCACCTCCACCCCAAGATCAATCCTGTAGCCTCTAATAAGGCTAAACAGGTAAAACATGTCAAATGTAGTCACCTTGCTGTGACTCGTCTTCTTGCAACTTAGGGTGTGTGCAAGAATGTGGTGGAGCATCTTGTGCTCGACAGCACGGAATGTCGTGGCCAATGACTTGGACGGGACAAAATGCTCATTTGATCTCTCAGGAGCAACTAGGTGGAACCAATAAGCCTCCTGTGTCATGTCCGCTGGCCAACTGTTGGGCAAATTCCTGTTTTCTTCCTCACTATCATACAGTCCCAGAATGTGGCCTATTACTTCAATTTCACCTCCCTAATCTGTCCATAGGCCTGGAACTAAAAAGTGGACTCCTCTCGGTCTGGGATATTTTTCACTGTGGATAAGAACTCTATCATCAAGTTCTTGTAGGCAGGCTCCTGTAGGTCAAATAGTCTGAGCCATGCTGGATCTTGTATAATCTCTCTAATTCTATCTACCATCCCGAACTCATCCAGCAGGCACCAGTCTAAGTACTAGATATTCAAAAAGTCATTCTTGACAAGCCTCTTCTTTCTATCTTTTCCATACTGTTGACTAGACAGCAGATTTCGGTTCTCTGAACCCGATGTAGAGGCGTCTGTGGTCCTTAGTCTCTTTTGTCTTGGAGCCATTCCTGCAAATAATTTGAATTCAATTAGTATTAAGGAATGCACAATTTCAATGAATTTCTAATTTATGCCTAAAACATGAGCTAAAACAATTTTTATATCATGGCATATAATTAGTGGAGCTAAGGATCTTGAATGGAGCACTTACACTTGCACAATACTATCAAAGCTGGCAGCTTAGGCTTGCCAGCTCAGAATTGAACGTTGGAATTTTCAAATTTTCAAACAGAAATGTTTTTCAAAAATTTTTTCCTTTAAAGTTCCAAAAACATTTTTATACTGAAATTTTTTATAATTAAGCACAATTTCAAATTCCAATTTCAATTCCGGGCAAATTTGATCACAATGCAAGAATTAAAGCCACTAAGCAGTATTAAGGATCACAAATCCAGCAGATGTAATATCAATTCGAATTAGCCCCAATTTCGAAATTTCAAACCCTCAATATCTCAAGAACCCTAATTTCTCAATCTGAGTAGCAATCGTTAATCAACTCAACGTAGCTTACAATAACAATATATGAAACGAAATTTGAACAGAACATCATTATCGCAATCAAATGCATCAAAAGCTCAAGTTCATATTCCATTTTCGAAAAATCATTCTCAGTCTAATCTATAAATGAATTGACAAATCTAAGCAATGGAATAGATTAAAACAGAGAACTAAGAGTTAGAATCTTACTTGAACAACTGGATTTGACTAAATGAATGAAGCCAATGAAGGGATGAAAGCTTCGAGTGAGAGTGATAGAGAGTGAGAGTGAGTGAGAATGAGGAAGAGAGAGAGGATTCGTACCTGTTAAAAGCATTTGTAGAACCTACGCCGGCATTTCTGTAATGTAAGCCGGCGGCTTACAGCCAGTGTAAACCAAAAATATACATACCGAGAGCATTAAGCTGACCGCTTATCCATTTACACTGCCGGCCTAAGAGGATACGCCAGTACAAAGCCGGTGGCATATAATCCCAGATGCCGGCTTTGATCGGGAATTCTCAGAAACCAAGAAATCTTCAACATACGCTGGTATTAAGCCGGCAGCCTTTACCTTCCCTTGCCGGTGTAAATCTTGTACTCAAAAGCCGATATGTAAGCTGGCGGCCTAGACCTTTCCCAAGCCGGCCTAAATCTTGTGCTTCATATGCTGGCAACTAAGTGGCAGCCTTCACCTCTCCACTGCCGGCCTCTTTTGCGGTGCTCACCTACTCCTGTACTGTCCTTTACGCCGGCCAAAAGCTGGTGGCGTTGAGCTGGCTTTTTCCTGTTTTTCAAAGCTTACTCAAGGCCGACAGTCCTGAGCCGGCTTATAGCTTTTCCAATTTTTGTTTTTTCAAATATCACCTGCCACACTAATAACTAAGTTAGTAAAAACAAAACAAATAAAAACTATTCTAAAATTAGACATGGGTTGCCTCCCAAGAAGCGCTTAGTTTAAAGTCGCTTAGCCCGACTTTCCTGATCTGATCATGGTTCTTTGAGATTCATGATAGTAGTAGTATTGTCAAGATTTTCCCCCTCAAAATAATGTTTGAGCAGTTGCCCATTCACTTTAAAAGTCGATCATCCTTAGTTTTTAATTCGACCGTTCCATATGGAAAAACTCTTGCAATCTCAAACGATCCCGACTATCTTGACCGTAATTTTCCAGGAAACAACTTCAAATGAGAATTGTAAAGTAAAACTTTTTGTCCAGGAAAAAATTCTCGTTTGATGATTTCTATCATGCCATTTCTTTGCTCGTTCCTTATAGATACGAGCACTTTCAAATGCCTCATTTCTCCATTCTTCCAGCTGATTCAATTGGAGCAATCTGTTTTTACCTGCAGCTTTTTCATCAAAGTTAAGAAATTTTATGGCCCAATATGCCTTGTGCTCAAGTTCTACAGGAAGATGACATGATTTACCAAAAACAAGCATATGGGGACATTCCAATAGGGGTTTTAAAAGCAGTCCTGTAAGCCCATAATGCATCATCTAATTTTGAAGACCAATCTTTTCTTGATGCATTAACAGTTTTTTCCAAAATCCTTTTTATCTCCCTATTGGAAACTTCAACTTGCCCACTTGTTTGTGGATGATAGGGGGTAGTCACTTTATGTGTAACACCGTATTTTGCCAAAAGTTTTTCAAATTGCCTGTTACAAAAATGAGACCCCCCATCACTAATTATAGCTCTGGGCACCCAAATCTGGTAAAAATATTCTTTTTCAAAAATTTAAAACTACTCGGGCATCATTTGTTTGTAAAGCAACAGCTTCACCCATTTTGAAACATAATCAACTGCCACAAGTATGTATTTATTTGAAAAAGATGAGGGAAAAGGACCCATAAAGTCAATCCCCCAAACATCAAAAAGCTCAATTACCAGAATATTGTTTTGTGGTAATTCATGCCGTTTAGAAATGTTACCTGTCTTTGACATTGAGCACATGACATAATGAAATTCCTGCAGTCACGAAACAAGTTAGGCCAATAAAATCCAGATGATAACACTTTTGCTGCAGTCCTTTGAACACCAAAGTGTCCCCTGCTTCTCTTGAATGACAGTGTTCTAAAATGCTAAGCTGATCAGATTCAGGTACACATCTTCTAATTATTTGGTCAGCACATTTTTTAAACAGATATGGTTCATCCCAAAAATAGTATTTTACATCATGCAAAAACTTTTTCTTTTGAGGATTGACAAACCATATGGGATAATCTTACTAACCAAATAATTCACAATATCAGCATACCATGGCAAATCTAGAATCTCTACTGCATGCAATTGTTCATCAGGGAACTTTCATTGATGGGAATGTCTAGACTATCAGATTCAAGTCTAGACAAATGGTCAGCAATAACATTCTCAGTTCCCTTTTTATCTTTAATTTCAAGATCAAATTCTTGTAGTAAAACCCATCTAATCAACCTAGGTTTTGCATCAGCTTTAGCAAACAAATACTTGAGAGCTGCATGGTCAGTGTATACTACAACTTTAGAACCTATCAGATAAGGCCTAAATTTATCACATGCAAAGATAACAGCTAAAAGCTCTTTCTCAGTAGTGGCATAATTTCTCTGGGCCTCATTTAGTGTTCTACTTGCATAGTATATAACATGAAAGATCTTACCTCGTCTCTGACCAAGTACCGCTCCAACTGCAAAGTCGCTGGCATCACACATGAGTTCGAAAGGAAGCTCCCAGTCTGGCGCAATGATTACTGGTGTAGAAATGAGCTTTTCCTTTAATAAATTGAATGCCTGCAAACATTTGTCATCAAAATTGAACACCGCATCTTTTTCCAGAAGGTTGCAAAGAGGTCGGAAATTTGGAGAAGTCCTTGATGAATCGTCTGTAGAAGCCAGCATGTCCAAGAAAACTTCTGACTCCTTTAACAGTCGTGGGTGGTGGTAACTTCTCAATAATCTCCACTTTGGCTTTATCCACTTCAATTCCTCTCGCAGAAATTTTGTGACCCAACACTATCCCTTCTCTAACCATAAGTGGCATTTTTCCCAATTCAGATCAGATTGGTATCTTTGCATCTTTGTAGAACCGAGGCTAAATTCTCAAGACAAAGATCGAATGACTTTCCAAAGACTGAAAAATCATCCATGAAGATCTCGATAAAATTCTCAAGCATATCAGAGAATATAGCCATCATACACCTCTGAAATGTAGCAGGTGCATTGCAAAGTCCAAAGGGCATTCTCCTAAAGGCAAATGTGCCATAGGACAAGTGAATGTTGTTTTCTCTTGATCATCGGGTGCAATAGAAATCTGATTGTATCCAGAATATCCATCAAGAAAACAGTAATATCATGCCCTGCAAGTTTCTCCAACATCTGATCAATGAAGGGAAGTGGAAAGTGATCCTTTCGGTGGCATCATTCAATTTCTGTAATCAATACAAACTCTCCACCCAGTCACAGTACGAGTAGGAATCAATTCATTTTGCTCATTTTTCACTACAGTCATACCACCTTTCTTTGGCACTACTTGAACCGGACTAACCCATTTACTATCAGAGATAGGATAGATGATACCTGCGTCAAGTAGCTTCAAACTTCTTTCTTGACAACTTCTTTAAGTGTTGGGTTAAGTCTCCTTTGTGGTTGAACTGTAGGTTTACACTCAGCTTCCATAAGAATTTTGTGAGTGCAAATCATAGGGCTAATACCCTTAATGTCAGCAATGGTCCATCCGATTGCTTCTTTGTGCTTTTTCAACACTTCAATCAACTGTTGTTCTTGTTCATTTGTCAATGCAGATGAAATGATGATTGGCAAAGTATCGCCAATTCCAAGAAAAGCATACTTCAGATGGTCAGGAAGTGGTTTAAGTTCCAAGGTTGGTGGTTGCATCAAAGATGGAACTTGCTTCTGCTCATTTGTACCCAAGGATTCATAATATCTGGTTTTGATCATTGGTACATCTTCCAGTATTTCTTCATCCTCTTCATCACTCCAATTGTCCACGTCTCTCAAGACGGACTCCATAGTCTCCACACCAGTTTGTTCCTCAAGCGACTCAGAAACCAGCTCATCAATGGTATTGATGGTGTAACAGGCATCAGTATCATCAAATTTCTTCATTGCCTCATAGACATTGAAAGTAACCTGTTCATCCATCACCCATAATGTAAGTTGCCCTTGTTCCACATCAATTAGTGCTTTTCCTGTTGCAAGGAACGGTCTGCCCAAGATCATGGGAACTTCCCTATCTTCATCCATGTCTAAAACTACAAAATCCATAGGGAAAAAGAATTTGTCAACTTTAACTAGGACATTTTCCACAATACCCCTAGGGTATTTTACACTTCTATCAGCAAGTTGCAAGTTACATGTGTATCCTTGCAATCTCCAAGTCCTAGTTTTTAAATACCGATGAAGGCATTAAGTTGATACTTGCACCAGAATCAATTAAAACTTTATCAAAATAACAATCACCAATGGTGCAAGGAACAGTAAAACTTCCCTGATCTCGGAGTTTAGTGGGCAGACTGGGTGTTGTTTCTGTAGGATCATGGAACATTCTCCAGTGAGTATCACATTTCCATCAATCTTCCTCTTGTTAGACAGCAATTCTTTGATGAATTTGGCATAGGAAGGCATTCCTTGAATTACTTCTAAGAATGGAATGTTGATGTGCAGCTTCTTGAAAACATCCAGGAATTTTGAAAATTGCTCATCAAGTTTTGTTGCTTTAATCTTCCTGGAAAAGGACGGGAGGAACATATGATTTCACCTCAGGTGGTTTTTGAATAGTTCCTCCACCTTTCGTTTCCCTTTGTTGTTTTGTGGTGGAATTTCCTCTTGATCTTTGATAGTTTCTCAACTGGAGCAATCTCCTTTCCACTTCTAAGTGATTGCATTTACAGACTTGGGATTCTCCTCCGTGTTGCTTGGTAAAGACCCAGATGGTCTATTACTCACTTGTGTGCAAGTTGATGGAGCTTCCCTTGCAAATCTTGAATGATTGCATTCTGATTGTTGAGTGAGTTTGTTGTGGTGACAATGAAATCCCTCAGTAATGCATCAGTGGATGATTGAATTTGCTGTTGAGGTGGGGCATTTCAAATCCTTGTCCTTGAAACCAGGTGGTGGCTTTAGAACATTGGCATCATTCCGATATGAAGATTGGGATGATTTCGCATATTCGGATGATATGTGTTTCCAAAATTACCCTTTTGGAAATTTCCCACATAATTGAGCTGCTCATCATTTGAAGATGATCCATGCGGACACTCAAAAGAGGAGTGTGGTCCTGAGCAAATCTCACAACAAAACACTTGTTGTTTTTTATTGGAAGTATTTGTAGTTGTGAGTTTACTTACTTGAGTGATGAGGGTTGCCATTTGAGCCTTGAGTTGTGATATATCTTCTTTGTCTTCCAAAGATGCTACTTTAGATCTTGTTCTTTCACAACTCCAATTATGAGCAGCAGAAGCTAATTCTTCAATAATCTCACTAGCTTCCTCATATGTTTTTCCCATCAGTGATCCCCCGATGTAGCATCTACTAATGACCTTAAAGCTTCATCAAGACTGAGGTAGAAATTTTCAATTAGTAGATTATCGGGTAAACCATGGTGTGGACATTTTCTGACCGCCTCTTTGAATCTTTCCCAAGCATCATATAATGATTCTCAGGGAATTTGGTGAAGTTGGAAATTTCATTTCTTAATCTGGCGGTCTTGCTGGAGGGAAAAATCTCTTCAGAAACTTCTTTGTCAGATCATTCCATGTAGTGATGAATCTGGAGGTTGGGAATTGTACCATGCCAAAGCTTTATCCCTAAGAGAAAAAGGGAAAAGCTGAAGTCGGATGACTTCGTTTCTTACACCATTAAGTTTGACAGTGTTGGTGTATTGAAGAAATTTGGCAAGGTGTTCATCTGGCGTCTCATTGGATATCCTCCAAATTGATGTGATTCAACCATTTGAATCAGGGACGGTTTAAGCTCAAAGTTGTTAGCCTCCACAGTGGGCATTCGTATGGCGGGATCTTGAATAGTAGGCATGTATAGTCTCGAATTGCCCTTGGAGGAGCAGCTTGCAACTGGTTGTTGCCATTATTTCTTGATTTTCTGCCATTGCTCCTCTTCTTTGGTTCCTTCTTCTCTGTTGATGCAAGGTTCTTTCAATTTCTGGTCTAAAGGTAGAATTTCAGCACTTCTACTTCTTCGCATAAAACCTGCAAAGAGAAAAGGAAAAATTTCAAACTAAATTAAACCTAAACTACTAGCAAAGCTGAAGTTAGTCTAATATTAATAAATCCCCGGCAACGGCGCCAGAAAACTTGATGTGCTGTATTAGTATTGAATTTTAAAGCATTTCTAGCAAGCGTACTAGGCCTTCTATTGTAATATAGCATGATAAAGTGTCGATCCCACGGAGATTTACTAACTACTAGACAATTATCAACTAATACTAATATCTAGGCAATTGATCTTTTTAAATGATTAGATTAAACTAATTATCTAATTAATTATCTATATGAATGCAATGAGCTTTTAAAGAGAGGGATATGGTGAAAATGTGGGAAGGAGCAGAATCCACTTTAAACTATTGCCAATCAACTTGAACTCATGTTATAATGATAATTAGATTCATGAACATTCATAAGAAATTGTCAAGATTTAAAAACAAGTTTAAAACCTTTTAAACCACAAAACAATTCAATAACTTCCTAAATAAATTATTAGTGGAATCAAAATTACAATTATAAACCTTCCGATTCTATAATTGACTAATACTTTATATTAACATCTCCTAATTCCTTAGTGAGAAATCAACATAAAACATTGCATTAATATTCATGGACAATTTCTAAATTAGATTAAACTACGCCGCTTCCGCAATTGCAATTTAATCTCAATTTATGAATTCATATGAACCTAATTTCCCTTCCGAGTTATTAGAATTCTTATACCAAAACATGATGAATAATCAGAATTCAATATGAATATTTCATGATTCTAACTATCTTATAACATGGATTCAAAATCATTTTAGCATGTTTAAAGCTTCATCAACTTCCCACAAAAAGAATTTAGCTACTCATGGATGATGATTCAACAATCAGATAAGAAATTGCAAATGATTTCATTATGATCAAATATTCAGATATATGAATTGCATAAAAAAAATAAGATTAGATATCACCAATTCAAAATACAAAGCTTCACTTGCAATTCTTGAATAACTTCAAATATCTCTTCAAAATCTCTATGGAATGCTTGTTCTAATATGCATTATAGTATGATTTAGAGCTACTTGGATGATTCTGAAAGTGAGGAGAAGACCCCCTATTTATAGGAAAAATTTCGTGCAAAACATTAAATGAACTTTGCTGTTTCATTGTACGCCGGCAGTTATGGATCCTACGCCGGCTATGGATCCTACAGCGGCTTACGGCGTATCTTCAATTTCCTTTGCGCAGGCAGTGCACTGGCAGCCTTCAATATCAGTTACACATGTAGGCCGCTTCTACGCCGGCAGCTTTGAATATTGAATTGCCGGCCTTGACTTCAATTTTTCCTATTTTCGATTCAAATTCTCTTGTTTTGATTTCTTTATCCAAATTAGTCCTGAAACATAAAATTCAATCAAAACAAATATCCATTCTAGCTCTTTTGATCACCAAGATTTGTATAAAATATGATCTTATCACTGATATATTTAGAAATCTTATGAAATTACGAGTCTAACGGTACTATTGGTATATTTTTGATATCTCGAGCCCCGGGACACGCTTTTTGAAGTCTGTATCCAAACAGGTTCGAAATAGGTCAAAAATTTACCAATCTGATATTTTTAAAGAAACTTATATTACTATGAGCTATTCTATATATTTAAACTACATCTCGGCCTCTAGGGTTAGGGGCACTAGATTGCCGGACTTACACTATTATATTCCGGTTAGGGTTTCCGGGTGATTTTTCGATTTAGACCTTTGCCAATTTGGAAACTGATATTTATGTTCATACAGCATATTTAATTTGAGAAGTTTATTTTAAATTTTATTTTTGTAAGTATTTATTATCTTTTAACGTTTTCGGAATTTTTGAATTGGGTTTCATTTTCGAAAGTTAATCGTTATTTACATTTTAATAATTTGTTTTTGGGCTTTATATTACCCGTTTTTATAAGTCAGAGTTAAATATGGAATTTTTCGTACGTAGTGGTTTTGAATTTGAAGACCACTGAGTTCTTATTTTATTTTCGAGGATTTTCATTTTTTTTTCATGATTAAGAAATTTTTGGATTCATTTATGTTTTAAGACTTGTCAAAATTCGGTTTTAATTTGGAGTGATTTTTAGGGTTTATTTTCGAAGTTCATCTTGGAATTATTTACTGAAATTTTCCGGGGCTTACAGAACTAGTAGCAGTTGTGCATGCTTTAAAGCTGTGAAGACATTATCTATATGGGGAAGGATGTAAAGTGTATACGGATCACAAAAATTTAAAGTACATCTTTACCCAGAAAGTGTTGAGCATGAGACAAAGAAGATGGTTGGAACTGATAAAGGATTTTGATGTTGATATTTAGTATCATCTAGGAAAGGCGAATGTAGTAGCTAACGCCTTGAGCAGAAAGAGAATAGAGAATCTTGCAGCTTTGATCATGACGGAACGTCATCTCATTGATGATATGATGAAGCTTGAACTGGAAATAGTCACAAGACAGGTAGGTGAAAGATTAGCTAATATGAGAATTCAACTTACTCTTGTGGACAGAATCAAGACAGCTCAGACAGATGATTAAAGTATCTTAGATATAAAGAGGAAAATAGAGATAGGTCGAGCACTAGAGTTTTATGTAGATGATGAAGGTATCCTTAGGTACAAAGGGAGATTGTGTGTGCCAGTGCAAGGAGAACTTAAGAAGGAATTGTTGAAGGAAGCGCACTACTCCAGTTATTCCATTTATCCTAGAGGGAACAAGATGTATCAAGATTTGAAAAAGCTATACTGGTAGAACAATATGAAAAAGGAGATAGCGGAATATGTATCTAAGTGCCATACGTGTCAGATGATTAATATTGAGCATAGAAAACCGGCAGGTGAGTTGAAGCCTTTGCCAATACCACAGTGGAAGTGGGAACATATCACGATGGATTTTGTTTCTGCTTTACCCAAGACAAAAGATAAGTTTGATTTAATTTGGGTCATTGTGGATCGTCTCACAAAGGTAGCTCACTTTATACCTATTAAGACTGGTTATAAGTTAGAGCGTTTGGCATAGTTGTATATCAAGGAGATTATGAGATTGCACGGAATACCAGTAACAATCGTGTCAGATAGGGATACCAGATTTGTTAGAAGATTCTGGAAAAGTTTGCATCAAGCTTTGGGAACCAAGGTTATGTTCAGCATTGCTTATCATCCTCAGACTGATGGGCAATCTAAAAGGACTATACAGACTTTAGAAGATATGTTGAGAGCATGCATTTTGGATTTCAAAGGAAGTTAGGATGAGCATTTGCCACTAGTGGGATTTGCCTACAACAACAGTTATCAAGCGTCGATTGGCATGCCTCCGTACGAAGCACTTTATTGCAGGAAGTGTAGATCACCTATTCATTAGGATGAAGTGAGTGAAAGGCAGTTATTAGGACCTAAATTAGTCCAAGATGTAGTTGATAAGGTCAATTTGATCAGGTAAAGATTGCAAGCTTCTCAGAGTCGCAAAAAGTGTTATGCGGATAAACAAAGAAGACCCTTGGAATTTTAAGTGGGTGAGCAGTATTGCTAAAGATTTCACCAACAAAAGGAGTTATCAGATTTGGCTTAAGAGGAAAATTAAATCCTCGATATGTAGGACCATATGAGATTCTTGAAAGGATAGGTGACATGGCTTATAGATTAGCTTTACCGCCTAATTTGGAGGGAGTGCATAATGCGTTCCACGTATTCATGCTCAGAGAGTATATCAAAGATCCGGAAGAGATAGTAGCTCTTAAACCGTTGGAAGTGCAGTCGAACCTTATGACTATTGAAAAGTCGATCAGAATTGTGGACTCTAAGGAGAAGATTTTGAGAAGTAAGGTGATCAAATATGTGAGAGTACAGTGGACTAATCAAACTGAACGTGAAGCTACCTGGGAGCTAGAAGAAGACATGAGAGTGAAATATCCAGAATTGTTTTATTAATCCAAGTAACTTTCGAGGACGAAAGTTTTTTTTAGGAAAAGAGAGATGTAATATATGGAAATAAAAATGAAAATATGATAAATTATAAATCACGAGATGATATAGGATGAGTTTAAGGTCAAAACAAGTAGGCTGTAAAGGTTTAAGTTTAATTGTAGAATGAATATTAAAGTTCGGATTTCTACAATTTTTGATAGATTCAACGCCGCCTCCTGGAGAATCTACTACGCTGGCGTAGGAAGGGAACAGCAGCATTTTTCTTAACGCAGGGTGGAACGCCGCCGGTGTATGCGAGAGTTTCTTTTAACATCGACTAGGAACGCCACCAACATAGGACATGGATTTACCGGTGTATGTAGTAGGATTGAATTCCTGGGAATTCAAAGCCTCGATAAATGCCACCGGTGCTCGTGTAAATTTTTTCAGCGTAAGGTGTACGCTGGCAAGATTTAAACGTATGTCGCTGGCGTAGGGCCGGTATATGATCAAATTCTATAAATACGAGATGCAAGAAACAGTTTTCGACAGAATTTCTTTTATCATATTTTCCTTCGTCAAAAAGGGTTTTGGAGTGTTCTTGGAGATCTAGGGTTGGAGAATCATCCGGAGTGTGTTTTTGATCCAAAGTAAATGATTTTAACCTTCTTTAATGGATTATATACGAATTCGTAAGAGTTTGCTTAGGGTTTTGTTATATTCTTGAAGAAAAAACATGGGAAATATTTATATCTTTGATTAAATCTGTCTCGGTTGGATAAGGAGTGAGTTTTGTGATTAAAACAAGTAAGTATAATGTTCTCATATCAGATTTATACGAATTTCATACAAATTCTAAGGATTTTGTGATTTTTTTGCATGAAGGAAACCTTAGATTTGGTTGGGATCCAAATTTGTGGATGTGAGTCAGGTTTTGGTGATCCAAATCAATAAGTTTCGTCTTTTCATTGATGAAATTAAATAATGTGTGATTAGATGATCATTATATGTTCTTATTATCATAAAATATTAAGGTTTCGGTAAATATTCGGAAGTTATGGAGTTTTATGCGGTTCGTTGTTGTTTTTGAGGATATTTGTGGAATTTGATTGGAGTATACTATATAGATAGTGGAGATTTCCTTTCAGGTTAGGATTTCTGGAAGATTCATGTCTGTTAGAAAATGTTGATAATGTGTTCATATCTATTATATATATGTTATAACAGGATATTTGGAGTTTGTGGAATTGTTGTTGGTGTAGATATAAGAGTTTGTGGAGTTTGGGTTGTTTTTGTTGTTATTGATATCGAATTTGAAGATTTGAGTTGTGTTCCTGAACTTGAGAAAGGTACGACCAATCCTTGCTGTTTTTGCTTGTAAGTTTAGTATTGATTGAATGGTTGTAAGAACTGAATTTCTTAATAAACTAATCATTATTCGGTTTAATAATTGTATGTTTGGTTGTGCTTGGCTTTGACCAGTAAAACCTGGCAGATAATGATACTGGTGAGGTGCCCTGATGATCTTGGTGTGAGATTGTCCCTAATGGACTCATGCCTTGATAAGATTCGGGTAGAATTAGTTGTTATGGATTCGATGTGTTTGAGGAGTACCCACTCATCCATATATGTATATATGATTATTATTTTCAAAGAGTTGTGTGTTTTTCAATGGGGTCCGAGTAACTCCGAGTTCGGGATTAAGTATACCTAATACTAGACTGTGTTGTTTTGTTGGCTTAAGAAAGATAATAATATGATTGTATGCATTAGCTTAAGTTGCATGGATTATCTGTCTGTTGTATGTGCGTATGCATTTGTTTTTGGATTGGAGTTATCGTACTGGGTGTCACCGCTCATTCTTTTTAATTTCAGGTACAAGCAAAGAAGACATGGTATATGATCTTTCCAGATATGAGTTATTCTTTGATAGTGGGATGGCAATAGTGGACCCAACTACCCAATAGAGAGCTAGTCTTCGAATATTAGGATTTCTAAAGAAAAGACATGTTTAGATCATTTGGAGTTGTAGTTGGATGTTTATGTTGGTTTTAAATGAAAACATTTAAATGTAAACAGTTTTTAGTTTCTGTTGAATTTGTTGGCTATGATGTCAACTTGGATTTTATGCTTGAACCAGGAGTTTATGTTTCATGAAGCTTTTTCTTTTTTTAGTTTTAACAGGTTTTGTATCCTATGTGTCACGCCCCATAAGGTACCCTATACGTAACAATCCACCACATACCATATAAGATTCTCGAATTACTACCTTAGTTGTTCAGGAGTCTCATATAAATGTAAGGCGTATCTTTACGATAATAGAATACAAGTCTGAATAGAGATAAAAGCTTAACTTGGCATACATTAGCAGTAGGATATAACTCATGAAACATAGATAAACATTACATTTATTAAGGGGCATTCCCCCATAAAAGAATATTCAATGGCCTTATACAGTCATCAAAAGTCTTAAAACTTTCCTATGGAAGTCTAAACAGAATTTCAACTTCTAGGAGAAACTCCTAGCTCTTGTACCTACACAGTTGAGTTACGCTGCCTAAGCCATAAATTTGGTAGTTGCAAAAGGAAGAAACTGTAGGGACGTAAGTTAACTAGCTTAGTGAGTGAAATCTCCCACAATAACATTTATGTCACAACAATTCAAGCAAGTGATTAATCAAGCAAGTGAATGCACCAAACACGTGAGGACAACATACATATGACTATCCGGAAATCATATGTGGATGGACTTGTGCCTTCCATCCCGAGTTAGCAGATTAATGAATACTGTGATACTAACTTTATGCCATTTATGGTTCACAAGTAACCGAACAATTATTTTGTTTCTGGATCACGATTGATCGAACAATTATTTCGTTTCTGGATCACGATTAACCAAACAATTAATCTCGTTTATGGATCACAATTAACCAAACAATTCTACTGCTCCTTCCCATTCTGATATGCATATGTTAGAATTAGGCATTAGTCCGAATAGTTGATTAAGTCATTTTATTTAGGCGATCAAACAATTTCTCAAACAATCCATCATAACTAACTACACAACCAGAATTTATCACCTGGTTTCAATATTCTTATTTTTAGTTCTCATAGCATCATCATCATACAATTTCCCATTATTCCCATCATACATATTCAATTCGTTAGGGCTACAATCTAGTGCACTAATTTATCAAGCACATACAATAAATGATTGGGAAGAGAAACTCACTCAGCCATGGGTTCGCCGGTTTTTTAATAGTAATAGTCTGGAGGTAAGGATTCAACGTCCTCGGGTTCACCTAATCATAAAAGAAACACCCTAATAAGTATTCTATCATCTAAGAACACCAAAAACTCTAAGACAACTTAGTGAAATCGAAATTCGTGTCATTTCCGAAGTTCCAATTTAAAATGGCCATAGCATGGTCATTTTAACTCGGAATTTCGTAAATTTTATATCAATTTCTATCTACTTCGAAAGAGCTTTCTAAATATGAATTTTAAATCAAGTTTTGAAAATATCTAAGGCTAAAAATGAGGGATCAGATCTGTATAGCGGTTATATTGATTCCGAAAATGCGATTTTCATGAATGCTCTTGAGATTCCTAAGTACAAAAGGAAACTAAATGCCATGGTGATGAATTTCTCTATCATGAATGTCATGATATGAACTCTTAGGTGCCTAAGTTCTTATAAATTTTTAGATTTAAAGAATTTAAATATCCTTTGTCTTAGGACACTATTTCATGCAATTGTTTAATAATTAAATTTACTACACTTGGTCATACTAACTTATTCTAAGGATTTTCCTTAGGAAAACTCTACTTTCATTAAAGAAATTTTTACCCTTACATTAGCTATATCCTAAGGCCTTTATTTCTTTAATTAAATCTTCATTTGTAAACTTTTAATTGAGTCTTATACTAGGGTGGTTACAAAAATCCGAATTTAGCAAAATTTATTTTTAAGTTGATTCTTTTAAGAAAAATGCGTTTTATACTTAGAACTTTAAGTAGTTATTTTACCTATACCCTAAGGACTCCATTTATTTAAGAAAATATCATTTTTGAAGTTGGAAAACTAGTGTTTTCAAACCATCTCTTCATTATTACGAATTTAGCCTACAAGACTTTCAACTCAAAACTTCTATTGGACTTCATCTCTTGTTTTAAATATTTTCTTTGGTAAAAACTCATTTAAACTCATGAAAAATATCATCAAACATTATCTATCACCTATAGGCTTCATTTTTCTTGCAAAATACATGTTTAGAAGTTGGTAAAAGGGTTTTTAAACTAGGTTTTTAAGTCATCCGAATTTACACTAACTCATTTCTTGAAAAGTGTTTTCCTTTTTGGTTTCATTAACTCATCTACCCATAGATCTATATACTAGCAAAGTTATTTACTCAAGACAAAAGCATTGATGACCATTAATGCCCATAGACTCAAAATAAAGATGAGATCTTAAATGCCTACATGAATATGAGTGGTAAAATGATAGGTCTACTATATCGAGTGCTTAAATAGGTTTTGAAAACATAAAAACTACATTTTTATGAAAGATCTTTTGTTCAAAATACTTTTAGATGGATGATCATCAAGTTTATAACATGAAAGCTCATTTAAATGCAAGATCTACTTTGTGATGGTTTGGTATTCTTGTTTTGATATTTCCTTGTCCCTAGCAAGAGCTCATGGGGACATTTAAGTGGAAATATCCAAGAATATCCTTGCCACTACAAGGATCTAAGGATAAGGAAGCAAGGTTCTTTTTTTTTCTTAAAGTAAAAATGGAAGACAAATGAAGAAAAAGAAAGTTGTGTGTGTGTGTGTATGAGCCATAGGGGCTTACGGCATCATGGGGAAAAGGGGAGAGAAATGAGAGCTTCTTTTACCTCTTGGAAAGGTTGAAAAGAGAAGAGTGAAGTGAGAGAGAGAAAGTATAGCTTATATATGAAGTGAAATTAGGTTAAATGAGTTAAAATAAATTAAAAAAAATTACACAATGGAGCTCATATGGGGAAGGATCACACCGGCCACTATTAAGAGGGAGGGGACTTGATGTTGATTTAACTTGTTTTGATAGATTTGTACATTAATGTCATAATTTGTAATAATTATTTAGAGACAAATAATCCTTGGAAAAGAAAATGAAATTGAGTGGTTGTAAGGATGTAAGAGTAGTGTGTACTTGTGAGTAGTAGTAGGTTGTACTTGTGAATAGTAATGAATAGTAATTAAGAAAACTTAATTACCGATGGTAAGAAAATACGAATACAAATGCCATAACTGTATTTTTCATAAACCGAAAAATTATGAAATTTATATTTTTGAAATCCTTGTTTAATTTCGATTCAAATGAGTATTCACAAGTAAATTTTTGAAATTCTAGTTCCGGGGCACGCTTTTCTGTAATGGGTTTCGGGAAGACCCGGAATTAAAATTTTCTCAAAATATGATCTTTTCTTGGTGTGAAATATAATCAAGAACTATATTCAAAATTAAATTTTCTTATAAAAGTTTCCTAATTGGAAACCGAGGAAAAGTCGGATTTAAGGTTCCTGGTTCTCACTCCAGTCCTAAGCTATTCCGGTTTAGGGTTTTGGTTTCCGGTTCTTGAGTTATCTTGGTTACTAGAAAAACCGGGGTTACAACCTTCCCACCTTAAAAAGAGTTTTGTCCTCAAAACTGAACCGACGTAGCTTGTTCCGCAAACAACTCGGGGTATTTCCTTCGAATCTCCTCCTCAGCTTCCCAAGTTGCTTCCTCAGAAGAGTGGTTTCTCCACAATACTTTGACATATCGGATCTCTTTATTCCGAAGCTTCTGAGTTTTCTTATCCAAGATCTTTACAGGATGCTTTCATATGTGAGATTCTCCTTTAGCCGAATGGGTTCCAATTCCAATATCCGTTCAGGGTTAGGCACATACTTTCTTAGCACTGACACGTGGAACACATTATGAACTTCCAACAACCTTGGCGATAAGGCTAGCCGATAGGCTAAGTCTCCCACTCTCTCCAAAATCTCAAGGGGTCCAATATACCTTGGGCTTAATTTCCCTTGAGTCTGCATCCTCTTTATGCTCTTGATCGGGTTTATCTTTAGATAGACATGATCGCCCGCTTGGAATTCAAGTTCTCTTCTTTTCAGATCAGCCCAACTCTTCTGTCTGTCCTGAGCTTCTTTCATCTTCTGTTGAATCACCCGGACCTTATCAGCTGCTTCCTGAACCAATTCTGGCCCAATAGCAAGCTTTTCCACATAATCTCAAAACAAAGGGGACCTATAATGCCGTCCATATAAGGCTTCATAGGGTAGCATCTGAATGGTTGAGTGGTAGCTATTGTTATAGGCAAACTCGATTAGAGGTATGTGATTGTCCCAACTTCCTTTAAATTTCAAAATGCATGCTCTTAGCATATCCTCTAAGGTCTGAATGGTTCGCTCAGAATGTCCATCTGTTTGAGGATGGTAGGCAGTACTGAAATGCAACTTGGTGCCTAGGCTCTTTTGTAAGCTCGTCCAGAACTTTAATACGATCCTTGGATCCCAATCTGAAATGATCCCCACTGGTATACCATGAAGTCGTATAATCTCTCTGATGTAGATCTTAGCCAACTTATCTAGCGAATAGGTCATATTGATCGGTAAGAAGTGTGCTGACTTTGTTAAGCGATCCACTATTACCCAGACTGCATCACATCCCGTGGAGGTTTTCGGAAATCCACATACAAAGTCCATTGAGATCTGATCCCACTTCCATTCGGGAATGGATAGGGGCTTTAATAATCCTCCCGGCCATTGATGTTCCACTTTGACTTGTTGACATACGGCACACTTCATATCATAATCAGCCACATCCCTCTTCATACCATTCCACCAGTAGCGGCTTTTTATATCTTGATACATTTTTGTACCTCCTGGGTGCACGGTGTAATCGGAGTTGTGAGCTTCGCTCATGATTTCCTTTCTCAGTTCTTCGTCTTCCGGTACACACAATCTCCCCTTCATCCTGACCACCTCTTCATCATCTATGGTAAGGTCAATATACTTCCCTTTGTTTACTTCTTCCTTGATCTTCTTTATTACTTCATCATATCTTTGAGCTTCCTTGATCCTGTCGATCAAGGTGGGTTCCATGACCAAATTTGCAATCTCCATTTTAGCATCTTGCCCTATAAAACTCAATTCTTAACCTTTCAAATTCTCTTATCAATTCTTTTTGTTCTGTGGTTAAAGTTGCTACCTCCCCATAACTTTTTTGGCTTAAGGCATCGGCAACGGTGTTTACCTTTCCTGAGTAGTAATGATTCCCAAGTCATAGTCATTTATAAGTTCTAACCACCGTCTTTGCCTCATGTTCAACTCTTTTTGTGTGAACAAATACTTCAGGCTCTTCTGATCCGTGTACACTTCACATCTTTGTCCATACAAGTAGTGTCTCCACAACTTTAAGCCAAAAACCATAGCAGCCAACTCCAAATCGTGTGTAGGATAATTCTGCTCATGAGGCCTTAATTGTCTGGAGGCATAAGCAATGACTTTTCCTTCTTGCATCAACACACATCCAAGGCCATTCCTGGAGGCGTCACTATGCACTGTATAAGGTTTTCTAGGGTCAGGCAATACCAGAATTGGAGCTGACACCAAGTGTCGTTTCAATTCTTGGAAACTTTGCTCCCTCTTATCAGTCCACACAAATTTCTCATTCTTTTGTGTCAGTTGTTTCAGAGGTTTGGCGATTTTAGAGAAATCCTTCACAAATTTGCGGTAGTGACCAGCCAAACCTAGGAAGCTTCTCACTTCAATCACGGTTTCAGGTTGTTTCCATTCCACCATAGCCTTAATCTTTTCAGGGTCTACTGATATTCCTTCTTCCGTCACCACATGCCCAAGAAAAGATATCCTATCCAACCAAAAATCACACTTGGATAGCTTGGCATACAACTTATTCTCTCTTAACGTTTGTAACGCCATCCGTAGATGCTCCTTATGTTGTTCCTTGGTTTTGGAATAGATTAGAATATCATCTATGAACACAATCACACACTTATCCAATAGTGGTTTGTAGACTCGGTTCATGAGGTCCATAAATGCAGTCGGTGCATTGGTTAATCCAAACGGCATAACCAAAAACTTATAGTGCCCGTACCGCGTACGAAAGGCTATCTTGGGTACATCTTTGGGCTTTATTCTCAACTGGTGATAACCCGAGCGCAAATCAATGCGCGAGAACACACTTGCCCCTTGAAGCTGGTCGAAGAGGTCATCAATCCTTGGAAGAGGGTATCGATTCTTAATTGTAACTTTATTCAATTCCCGATAATCAATGCATAACCTCATAGACCCGTCTTTCTTCTTTACAAACAACACCGCTATGCCCCATGGCGACACATTAGGTCTTATAAATCCTTGATCCAAAAGCTCTTGCAATTGGGTTTTCAATTCTTTTAATTCCATTAGGGCCATCTGGTATGGTGCCTTCGATATCGGTTCTGTACTTGGTGCTAGAGTGATTTCAAAGTCGATCTCTCTTTTTGGTGGCAAATCAGGTAGTACTTCCGGAAATACATCCTGAAACTCATTTACCACGGGTATGTCATTCCTTTCCTCTTTCTCCTCTCTAACCCATGCATCTTCTATTGGCACAATTTCCTCATCTTCCATCATTAGCTCAAAAGAGCTTAACCCGAAATCCCTTCGTACCGTGGTTTCCCCGAAGAAGTTTATTCTCTCCTTCTTGTGGTCATCAAAACTTATCATTTTCCGTTGACAATCTACGATGGCTTTAACCTTACTTAACCAATTCATTCCGAGTATAACTTCATACTTACTCATCTCCAAAACTATCAAGTCGCTTGTTGAGATATGTCCTTGGATTTCTAGCAAGCAATCCCTTATTATTTCTCGGGTCAACACGACACTACCTGTGGGTGTCTTAATCCTTAAGCTGGTGATTGTCATAGCTATGGGTAGTCCAAGCTGCTTAGCTAAGCTGGTAGTGATAAAGGAGTGGGTTGCTCCCGTGTCAAACAACACATAGGCTTTACTCTTATTCACCCTTATGCGTCCTGTTACCATAAACATTTATCAATACTTGATCCTAAGTACCAAAACAGCTATCTATTCCCAGGTTTCCGGATCTCAGCTTTTCCTCTTTCACAGTTTTAACTCTTTTTAATACTTGTTAAGAAAACAAAGAACTTTTATCTTAAAAGAAATTTGTTACTGACCTGTCACCAAGCTGCCATTTGCATCATCGCCTTGGCCTAGTGCAGCCAGCTCTACACCTTCCTCCTCATCCTCTTCTATCATCCATTGGCCTTCGAAGTTGTGTAACTGCATCCCGTGCATGGCTGAAGCTGCACGGCTTCCACCCTTACTACTAGATCGTAGGGTGTTATCATTACTCGGATTTCCATGAGGCGGGTAGCCACACTTTTTCCTTTAGGAGCACACAGAGGCTACGTGCCCTTTTTCTTTGCAAAGGAAACAGGTTATCGTCATCTTCATTGGGCAAGCATAGACTAGATGGCTTGCTTCGCCACAGAAGTAGCACTTGCCCTTCAGTTGTGGGCACTCTCTTGGATAGTGGCTTCCCTTACACTTCCAACAAGTAACGTTGGGTCGGGTTTGGTTGGACTTTCCACCGTTGTTATCCTTAAACCTATGGTAAGGCTTGTACCTCTTTCCTTTATAGCTTGAGCTGGAGGCATCACATTGTCTCTTCCCGAATACTCTCTTGTCCGAGTCATAATGTTTCCTCTTCTTAGCCCCTTCAATCAACTGGGCTTTCTCAATTACCTCAAGGTAAGATTGCAAACCCGATTCCTCTAACTTCACCCTTAGGTCTTCATCGAGACCCTCCAAAAGCACTTGTTTTTGTAATTTCTCACTGTTTTTGCAAGATTCGGAAGCATACTGCAGCAGGTGATTGAATTTCGTCTCATACTATTCGATTGTTCTGCCTCTCTGCTTAAAATGCAAGAAATCTGCACTATATCTCACTCGGACGCTGGCAGGAAAATAATTCTCTAGGAACTCCCTGCGAAAAGTCTCCCAACTAATAGGGGGTGCCAAACATCTTCGTTTCGATTCCCACCATACTTGGGGATTATATCTCAGCATGTAGGTGCCATACTCTAGTTGGAGATATGGTAGAATCTCATAAGCTACGAAAGAGAGCTCCCATTGCGCTAACTAATCATCTGTTTCGTCAGGCTTTCCAAACGCCCCTTCGAAGTAACGGTTGCTTTTGATAAAGTCGAGGAGAGAATTCCTTTGATATCCTCTATGTGGCGGAGGGGGTGGGTGGCGAGCATTGTGAGATTGCTCTTCAGGGGGTAATGTAAACCCCGATTTTTCAAGTAGCCAAGAAAACCCTAGAACCAGAAACCAAAACCCTAAACCGGAATAGCTCAAGTCTGGAGTGAGAACTAGGAACTCTAATTTCGGCTTTTCCTCGGTTTCCAATTAATAAAATTTTCTAAGAAAATTTAATTTTGATTATAATTCTTAATCATATTTCAAACTAAGAAAATATCTGATTTTTGGAAAATTTCAATCCCGGGTCATCCCGAGACCCATTATAGAAAAACGTGCCCCAACGAATTTCAAAAATATACTTATGAGTACTCATTTGAACCGAAATAAAATAAGGATTTCAAAAATATTTTTTCATAATTTTCCGGTTTATGAAAAATACAGTTATAGCCTTTTTATTCGTATTTCATTACTACCGGAAATTAAATTGTCTTGTCAACTATTCATAAAGTACTACCTAGTCTACCTATTAGCCTACCCTACAAATCTAACTCTTAACATCAATCAAACTCTTCCATTCTTCCATACTTTTGTCCTTTTAACTTCACTTTAATTTATGACAATTGAAGCAAGAATCAAATCAAAGGCAAATCAAGGGAGACAAATCAAATCACCCCCCCCCCCCCCCCCCCCCCCCCCCCCCCCCCTTGATGCTTCAAAACCGGCGCCACATGCCCCCTCCATCCATGCTCCATTTGAAATTTTTTCCTTCTCATTTAACCTAATTCAACTCCTATATAAACTATCTTTTCTCTCTCTCTCCTCATTCTTTCATTCCTCCACTTTTACAAAGTCAAAAAGCTCCTTAATCCTCTCCATTTTCTCTCCTTGGCCTAAACTTTGGAGCCCCCACACACACACTCACAACTTCCCATTTTCTCTTCTTACCTTCCATTCCACTTCAAGTAAGTAAAGATCCACTACTTCCACTCATAAAACTTTGTTATGGCTAAGTGATTTTTGGATATTTCAACTCCATGTTCCCATGATCTTTTAGTAGGGACAATGAGATATCAAAACAAAAATCCCGAACCATTACAAAGTAGATCTATCTTTTAAAGAAGTTTCCATACCAAAAGCTTTACTTTTATCCATCAAAAAGTCTTTTAAACAAAGGATCTTTTATAAAAATATGTTTTTTGTTTTTAAAACTCATTTAAGCTTTTGATAAAGTAGATCCATCATCTTATTACTCATGATCATATAGGCATTAAAGGTTTCATTATTATTTTGTACTTATGTGCATAAATAGTCTTTAATACTTTTGTCTTTAGTAAATGACTTTCCTAGTATATAGATCTATAGATAGATGAGTCCATGAAGTCAAAAGGAAAAGTACTTTACAAGAAAAAGACTTTTGAAAATTCGGATGACTTTGAAAACCTAGGTCAAAAACACTTTTAACAACTTCTAAACTTATATTTTATAAGAGAAATGAAGCCTAGGGGTAATAGATAATGTTTAGTAGTATTTTTCATGAGTCTAAAGGAGTTTTTACTAAAGAAAATGTTGGAAACAAGAAATGAAGTCCATAGGAGTTTTGAGTTAAAAGTTATGAAAACCAAATTCGTAATAATGGATGTAAGGTTAGAAAACACTATTTTTCCAACTTAAAAAATGATATTTTCTTAAATAAATGAAGTCCTTAGGATATAGGTATAATAGATACTTAGAGTTTCAAGTATAAAATATATTTTCCCTAAAAGAATCAACTTGAAAATGGACTTTTGTAAATTCGGATTTTTGGAAACCCCATAGTAAAAGACCCACTTAAAAGTTTATAAATGTGAATTTTATTAAAGAAATAAAGGTCTTAGGATAAACTAATATAAGGGTCAAAATTTCTTTAAATAAAGTAGAGTTTTTCTAAAGGAAATCCATGTAAAATGTAGATGTGGTCAAGTGTAGTAAATTCACTTACTAAACATTGAGAGGAAATGGTTTCTAAGGAAAGTTTATTTCTAAAAATCGTTTAATCTAAAAAGTTATAAGAACATAGAATCCTTAAGGTTCACATCATGACATTCATGATAAGGAAAATCATTACCATTGCATTTAGCATCATATTACACTTAGGAATCTCAAATGCATTCATGAAAACCGCATTTTTGGAATTGACAAACCCGCTGTACAGATCTGATCCCTCAATTCCGAGGCTTAGATATTTTCAAAACTTGATTTAGACTTCATATTTATAAAGCTCTTCCGAAGTAGATAGAAATCGGTATAAACTTTGCGAAATTCCGACTTAAAACGACCAAGTTATGGCCATTTTAAAATGGAACTTCGGAAATGACGCGAATTCCGATTTCACTAAGTTTCCTTAGAGTTTTAGTGTCCTAAGTTGATAGAATACTTATTAGGGTAATTTCTTATATGAATAGGTGAACCCGTGGACGGTGACGAGTTACCTCCGGACTATTATTACTAGAAGACCGGAGTACCAATGGCGGAGTGAGTTTTTCTTCCCAATTCATTTATTGTATGTGCTTGTAAAGTAGTGCACTAGAATGTAGGTCAATTGAATGGAATATGAATGATGGGGATTAATGGGAAATTATATGATTGATGATGATGTGAGAACATAAATAAAGAATATCGAAACTGGGTGATAAACTTTGATTGTATAGTTAGCTATGATGGATTGTCTAATAAATTGATTGATCGCCTAAGTAAATTGGCTTAATCAACTACTTCGAATAATGCTAAATTGACATGTGCATATCACAAGGGGATAGAGCATGAGCATTTGTAGGTTAGTCGTGAACCATAAACGACATCGAATAATCATAGGTTAGTCGTGAACCATAAACGACATCGAATAATCGTAGGTTAGTCGTGAACCATAAACGACATCAAATAATCGTAGGTTAGTCGTGAACCATAAACGACATCGAATAATCGTAGGTTAGTCGTGAACCATAAACGACATCAAATAATCCTAGGTTAGCCGTGATCCATAAACGGGATATTGTTAGTACCGCAGGATTCGTTAATCTGCTAACCCGGGATGGAGGGCGCAATTCCATCTACATATGATTTCCGGTTGGTCATATGTATGTTGAACTCATGTGTTTGATGCATACACTTGCTTGATTAATAACTTGGTTGAATTGTTGTGACATAAATGTTTTTGTGGGAGATTACACTCACTAAGCTAGTTAGCTTACGTCCCTACAGTCCATTCCTTTTGCAGCTTACACATTTATGGCTTAGGCGAAGAGACCCTGAACAGGTACCGAAGCTAGGAGTTTTCCCTAGAAGTTGTAATTTTTTGAATTAGACTTCCATAGAAAACTTCTAAGACTTGGATGACTGTAATGGACCATTAAATATTCTTTTTCGGGGAATGCCCCTTAGAATTTTGTAATACTTAATTATGTTCATGAATTATATCCTATTACCCATGCATGCCAAATTAAGCTTTTATCTCCATTCGGACTTGTACTCTATTGTGTAAAGGTACGCCTTACATCTCTATGAGACTCTCAAAAGACTAAGGTGGTAATTTGGGAATCTTATACGCATGTGGCGGACTGTTACGTTTAGGGTACCCTATGGGGCGTGACAGGTAAAGGAAACTCTACTTGCATTCCCTTATATGGCGGATGTGGTGGAGGTGGTGGCAAAGGTGTTGAATCTTTCATACTTGGTTCGGGATTTGAGGTTGATTTTGATTCTGGTTTTGAATGAATGCAGTAAGCAGGTTTGTCAGTTGTCCAATTGCATTCATCATGGCTGCTTGAGGATTGAGCTGAGCAGCCTCAGGTTGGTTGGCTTGGGGATGATCTTGCTGGTTTGCACTACTAGCTTCGTTTAGGAGTGGTTCTTGCTCCCTATGACGGTTTCTTCGGTTACTGCTGTTACATAATGTCTTAGTGAGTTTTGTTTCTTCTTTAAAGTTTCATGATTTATAAAACTTTGATTTAAGGAATTCGTAAAAATTTTAGGAATAATTTAAAGAACTATAGAATTCACAAAAGATCCAAGAAGAACCAAAATTTCAAATTGTCCACACAAAGGCTCTTAGAGCAAAAGAAATCATAATAAGCAAAGGAATTTTAAATCAAGTGATGATATAAATGAGAATATGTTTATGCAATTAAGTGAAATGAATGTAGTTTACTACAAATGCAAAAGTATAATTGTCACGCCCCGAGGGGTACCCTAAACGTGGCAGTCTGCCGTACACAATACTAAAGCCTAGGAATGACTACCTTAGTCACGCAAAGGCTTCCATATTATGTACAAGGCGTACATCACAACTAAGGGGACGCATTGGAGTAGCGCAATTTACATTGATAATAAATAAGTAACAAGGCAAAGAGAATACTTAATATAAAACATAAGCATATCACATTTCAATTCTTAAGGGCATATTCTTCTATTATCTTCAAATAAATATACGTCCCTAATCATATAAATTAGCAAATATAAAGAACCTTACAAAATTTCTTCATCGTATGATTCCATATCCTTAATTATCCGTCCATGACTTCCTTAATGTCATGATCCTCAAATTTAATCCACGAATACACCTGTTTCAACAAAATCTATAGGGGTATAAGCTACAACTAGCTTAGTGAGATATTCCTTTTCGTTCGTACCATAATTTCAACCAAGCAAGTTTATTTATTTAATCACACATATGCTATGCATACAATGCAACAATCACATGATTACGCGAATATATATAGTCATCCGGAAACCATATATAGAACGGATTTACCCCTCCGTATCAAAGGTTAGGGAATCGGGGTTGAAGGTCCTCGACCTTCTACTGCTAGTCCCCAGGTCCTCACCCACAGCGTTCGGTTGGCTCGGCTCCGAACCTAGAGTCGCTTTTCCCTGGCGATTTGGATTCTCCAGGAAGGAACATGGCCCGTGGCACTGCACGATCACAGCCAATCCAACTCTACGCGTAGGAGTATCAGCCTTTCGAAATAGATGTGACTCGATGGATGCTATGCGTGAACGTTTTAGTTTTCTTAAGCTAAACCTTATTAAGGTTTATTAGGGGCAATCAATCAATTTAGCAACAATAAACAATCATACAAGTAAGTAAACAAAATTATTTAAACAAGCAGATCGAAGTTGCGATATTCTTAATTCTCAATTCACACATAAACATAGAATCATATATATGCATAATCCTGAAATCTCTAAATATATTCGTTTTTATCTTTTCTTAGTATACTAATGCTACTACATTACAAGCACAAGCAAGGTAACGAAATTAGAAGGAACAACTCACTTGTCCATTTCGCTATCTTCTTAGTCGTAGAAATCCTCGGGTAAGGTATTCTCGTGTCCTTCGTCACCTAGACAAAAAAAATACCCGGGATAAGTCTTTCATGAAATTCCTATCCTTAGAGATTCTAAACTTTTCTTAAAATCGCGGTAAAATCGTATAAGAAGAAATTCTAATTTAAAATGGCCATAACTTGCTCATTTTAACTCGGAATTTCGCATATAATATACCGTTTTCTACCTATTCGAAAAGATCTATCCATTTCTAAGGTTATCTTGATCATAAAAGGTCATTTGGGTTCCGAAAACGTTAGGTACAGATTTAAAACGAATTTTTCTAAATTTTTGCAAAAATCCATTTTCTAGCTCAACTCCATTTTAAAGAAAATCCTTTTGTAACAATATGTATATAATTTATATATTTGATAAACACTTTGAATATATAGGCAAGCTCACTTTATATGCAAAAATCCTAATGGTAGTGTCTCAACAATTTATTTCATAACACAATTCATTTAAACTTTAGCTTTAAAACTTCCTTTCAAGTATTTAAAGAAACTTTATATTTTTCTTAGGTTGTTATAAATGAGTGTAATCTTATTTTATTTTCTTCATTCCTTTTTCCAAAACAAGCAAATTTTCCTTTAATCCTTAGTCTTTCATAAATTTCACTTCTAGTGATAAAGATCAATTTATCAAAAGTATATTAAGTTGTGTAAACCTTTTCATAATTTGTTTATTTAGGATGGTCTTAAAAAATGAGTCTTGTTTTCTTATATTCCTTTTCTAAAATATAGGCTTTTACTTTTCAAAACTTGTTCTTCATCTCTTTTGAAAAGAATAATCTTTTATTGATAAAATCTATTATTGTTAATCTTACTTTATCTATACTCTTTTGAAAATAGGTTCTTTCTTTTAGGAATTTAAAAACCATTACTTTTCCTAAGTGGGTTCATGAGTTGATTTTTTATACTAACTTTGAAAACTAGTTTGTTTCTTAGTTAGAAAAGAGTTTAAATCTTAAACTTTTAATATTAATGATTTATTTTTCTTAAAACTTAGATTACTTTAAAATACAAAGAAAATATTTATTGCTTATGTTCTCTTGGTAAAACTATCTTTGTTATTTAAGAAAACTTGAGAAAACTTGTATTACTCTATTTCTAGGTTGTTGATAGTAACTTCATGATTTTATGATAAATCACTTAATATCAAAATTCTAGCTTTGAGTTTATTTAATAAAGTAAAATTCTATTTTAGATTAGTTGAGACATTAACATTATGTAATTGCAAGTATTATGAGCATATAAAATAATAGGAAATAAGAAAATACTAATAATGAGCAAGAAAATAAAATATCAAGCATTGGGAACCTTAGCTTCATCAAGGAATCCCGATCAAGTATTGGATCCTTAGCTTCATCAAGGCATCCCGGGACTAAGAATGGACTAGTCCCGAAAGATTAAAGAAAAATAAATAAAAAGATTGTTTTGACTTGATATGGACAAGTCTAAGACTAGAAAGACTAGTCTTAATAATCGCATAAAATAAATAAATTGCATAAATTAAATGTAAAGAAATAACAAATGAGCTTATATGCTCTAAATAAATATATATACATAATATATATAATATAAGTTAGATTTAGAAGCAATTATTAGCAATAATAATAACAATATAATAAAATAGGAAGCTTATGTACAAGAACAAAACATGAATATGTTGTTGCTTTTACTACTCATATGAGTTTCAAAACAACACCATAGTCATGTTAAGTTACATGACATGGATGAATAATAGATGGAAAAATATTTACCTAAGGTATGTAAGAGGTATGAAGATGGTAGTGAATGTATGGTTATGTGGTTATGGAGAGATGATAGTTGTATTACATAAAGAAAGTTTTGGTAGGAGAGATTTTCTTCTTACAAGAAGAGAGTTCTGTAAGAGTATGGAGGAGTGTTTAGAGAGATTTTTGCATAAATTCTTTACTTGAGAAAGGTGTGAAGAAATGAGAAAGGAGAGGTGGTATTTATAGAGTTTTGAAGGAATTAAGAGTGAATTGAATAAAAGAAAAATAAAATAAAATAGATGTGAAAAGAGGGAGGGTGACGCCGGTTTTGGGGAAGGAAGGCCAATTGTACAACTTTGATTTAATTTTGTGTAATAAAGAAGTAATGTGTAAGGTTGATGTGATTAAAGTTGTGTTGGAAATATAAAAAGTAAGAAAATAGGTATGTAGATGTAAGAAAAGTAGAGATAGTGAAATAGTAATGATAGTAGAAAAGTACTATGAATAGTAGACTAGACAATTAAAGTACGTTAGTAATAAAAATACTCGTAATAATGCGATATCTGTAATTTTTAGCTACCGAAAAATTCTAAAATTGATATTTTTGGAATCCTTGTATTTTTACGAGTCTATTGGTATAAACGGAATATTTTTAATATTCCGAGCTCCGGGACACGCTTTTCAAGAACCGATCCCCGTTTGGGTTCGAAGGTCACTCAAAATTCGCGAATCTGATATTTTTATGTTACCCTACGTTATTACGAACTATTTTAAGCCATTAACTTAATTTCGTTTTCTAGGGTTTGAAAACGCGGGATTGCCGGATCTTAAACACTAGGGTTTGTTGTAGGCTTATTGACTTTTAGGGTTCCGTTTTGATTTCCGATTTTTGTCGAGATATTCGTAATATCGTATAATTTTTTAGTTTTGATCATTTTAAAATTTTAGCTCGAAATTTATGTTTTATTTTATTTTATATTATTTGTGATTATTTAATAGATTTTAGTTCTCGGAATCGTTTAACCGAGTCTAGGGTTATGAGTTGACTCAGTTTGACTTTTGATGAGAATTTGAAATTTGTGATTTCTGAAATTTATCGAATGTTTTAAGATTTTGCTGTTGATCGTTATTTGGATATATTGTCTTGATTTGCGTGTTAGAAAACGGTTAGGTGATTTAATTGATGTACGGACGTTGATTAAACTGGTAGCTAGACTTTATGTTTCGTTTCAAGGGTTCTTGTTTTCTCGAGATTGAGAAAACTCGTTTTTGTTCTCATTAAGTTTTAACTTGGTTCGATTTTTAGGGTTTCGTTTTCCAGTGTTTTGACTCGGTCTAGAATTTGGTTTTTATCTTGAGTCGATTTTTCGAGATTTAATTCTTTGATACTTAAACTTCTATGATTATTTTTGAGAATTATTAAATATTCGGGGTTTACAATAATGCTTGCGAAATTTCATTCTTAGAATCAAACATAATACTTCATTGATTTGATGTGCCATACAAGAGTTGTTTTACAAATAAGTTTACAAAATTTAGCAACACAAATCTAACCATTCCGATATTAGCCGATAACTTCAATCTAACAACATCTAGAGACATAGAAAAGAAAAGAAAAAGAAAAACAACATACTAACTATGAAGAAAACCTAAGGCAAATTGGCATCCCGCATTGCCTACTAATCAAAAAGTACTATTGGACTCTATGGGAAACTCGACTCTACTCCTCCATGGCTCACTCGGAGTCGTCTGGTGTGGGGCTAGGGAGTCTTCCTTAACGAGAAGAGCATCCATCATCCCTTCAGATGAACTGGCTTAGATAAGCCCTCACAGTTAACCTCCTACCCCTAATGGGTCGGGCTAAGGGCTCCTGTTCCTCTTCTTCTTCTTCCCTCATCTCTTGATCTCTCACTTGATCTCTTTCTTCCTCATTAACTTCATCATTAATCCATTCCTATTGCCAACTTCTATCCCCAATTCTCTTCCAGCTTCATCCCATAATCTGTTCACCCTATCCCGAGCTTCCCTCATCATCTCCTCATCTCCATCTATCCTCTCCAAAGGTTCCTGAACTACTGGCTCAGGGGCTATGTCATTAACCTCGAGGGGATGCTCACCTACCGGGTAGATATCCTTCCAAATGGTAGGGTCGAACTCTGGTTCCATTCTTCCACTATCAGGTATGTCTAGATCTTTATCAAAATCCCATACAATTTGTTCTGGTAACTGGTTGGGATGTTCTAGAGCAATGGCTGGAGGGGTAGGGGTTTTAGGTATTTCCTCATTTTGCCAATTTGGGTCCTCCTCAGGATCCTCCTCCTCTTCTAAATCATCCATATCATTATCCTCTTCCACATTATCCCCTTCATTCACATTTTCCCCTTCAACAGCTGGGGCATCTATCAAGTGCACTCCTTCATCTCTTGCTTGTGGGGCTAGAGCTCCTCCTAAAAATGGTATAATGTCAAGATATCTGTCTTGCCATACTATTTGGTTTCTGGCGTCAGCAAAGTTCCACTCCATATGGTCAAAGAGATCATCATGGGCATGTACATAAAGGGATCCAATACCATGCCACATCGTAAAGTCTGGATGGGTGGGATTCCCTTCGTTCTTCAAGATGAAAGTGGCTTCTCAGCATTGGTTCATTAGCATACTCCACCATTACCCTTTCCAGGGTATAGATGGTCTCCATCATGGTCCATCTTCTCCTTCTAATTGGATCATACCTAAGCTGATCTATCACTGATGCCCATCTCGTATATCTTAAACCTTCTTTCCACAAGTTATACATCTCCTTTAAGGTTCTAGGTTGTTGTGCTGGTGCAAAATCGTCACACAACACCTTTAATCTCAGCCGATATTCCACCATGGTTTCATTGGTGCTTTTAGTGAAATTTCTAGCCCTTTCGTAAGTTTCACCCAAGGAAACCTACATAAAAAAAACTGGTAATTAGCCTAGCTTTAACTCCAATTTAACCTAGTTGCTTAATTCTAGGTTCAGTTTTAAACTCTATTGTCATGCTTAATAACCTAGTGCTCTGATACCAACTTAAACTGTCATGCCCTATAGGGTACCCTATACGTAACAGTCCGCCACATACCATATAAGATTCCTGAATTACCGCCTTAGTTCTTTGGGAGTCTCATGTAGAAGTAAGGCGTACCTTTACCACAATAGAATACAAGTCCAAATGGAGATAAAAGCTTAACTTGGCATACATTAGCAGTAGGATATAACTCATGAAACATAGATAAACATTACATTTACTAAGGGGCATTCCCCGGCAAAAGAATATTCAATGGCCTTATGCAGTCATCCAAAGTCTTAAAAGTTTCCTATAGAAGTCTAAATAGAATTTCAACTTCTAAGGGAAACTCCCAGCTCCTGTACCTACACAGTCGGGTCACGCGGCTTAAGCCATAAATTTGGTAGCTACAAAAGGAAGAAACTGTAGGGATGTAAGCTAACTAGCTTAGTGAGTGAAATCTCCCACAATAACATTTATGTCACAACAATTCAAGCAAGTGATTAATCAAGCAAGTGAATGCACCAAACACGTGAGAACAACATACATATGACTATTCGGAATCATATGTGGATGGACTTGCGCCCTCCATCCCAAATTAGTAGATTAACGAATACTGCGATACTAACTTTATGCCGTTTATGGTTCACGGGTAACCGAACAATTATTTCATTTTTGGATCACGATTAACCGAACAATTATTTCGTTTCTGGATCACGATTAATCGAACAATTATTTCGTTTTGGGATCACGATTAACCGAACAATTTATCTCATTTATGGATCATGATTAACCGAACAACGCTAATGCTCCTTCCCATTATGATATGCATATGTCAAATTAGGCATTAGTCCGAATAGTTGATTAAGTCATTTTATTCAGGCGATCAAACAATTTCTCAAACAATCCATCATAACTAACTACACAACCAGAATTTATCATCCGATTTCGATATTCTCATTTTTAGTTCTCATAGCATCATCATCATACAATTTCCCATTATTCCCCATCATACATATTCAATTCGTTAGGCCTACAATCCAGTGCACTAATTTATCAAGTACATACAATAAATGAATTGGGAAGAGAAACTCACTCAGCCATGGGTTCGCTGGTCTTTTAATAGTAATAGTCCGGTGGTAAGGATTCAATGTCGTCGGGTTCACCTAATCATAAAAGAAACACCCTAATAAGTATTCTATCATCTAAGAACACCAAAAACTCTAAGACAACTTAGTGAAATCGAAATTTGCGTCATTTCTGAAGTTCCGATTTAAAATGGCCATAACTTGGTCGTTTTAACTTGAAATTTCACAAATTTTATAACTATTTCTATCTACTTCGAAAGAGCTTTCTAAATATGAAGTTTAAATCAAGTTTGAAAATATCTAAGCCTCGTAAATGAGGGATCAGATCTGTACAGCGGTTATGTTGATTCCGAAAATGCGATTTTCATGAATGCTCTTGAGATTCCTAAGTGAAAAAGGAAACTAAATGCCATGGTGATGAATTTTTCTATCATGAATGTCATGATATGAACTCTTAGGTGCCTAAGTTCTTATAAATTTTTAGATTTAAAAAGAATTTAAATAACCTTTGTCTTAGGACACTATTTCATGCCATTGTTTAACAATGAAATTTACTACACTTGGTCATACTAACTTATTCTAAGGATTTTCCTTAGGAAAACTCTACTTTCATTAAAGAAATTTTTACCCTTACATTAGCTATATCCTAAGGCCTCTATTTCTTTAATTAAATCTTCATTTGTAAACTTTTAAGTGAGTCTTATACTAGGGTGGTTACAAAAATCCGAATTTAGCAAAATTTATTTTTAAGTTGATTCTTTTAAGAAAAATGCATTTTATACTTAGAACTTTAAGTAGTTATTTTACCTATACCCTAAGGACTCCATTTATTTAAGAAAATACTATTTTTGAAGTTCGAAAACTAGTGTTTTCTAACCATCTCTTCAGTATTACGAATTTAGCCTACATGACTTTCAACTCAAAACTTCTATTGGACTTCATCTCTTGTTTTAAATATTTTCTTTGGTAAAAACTCATCTAAACTCATGAAAAATATCATCAAACATTAGCTATCACCTATAGGCTTCATTTTTCTTGCAAAATACATGTTTAGAAGTTGGTAAAAGGGTTTTTAAACTAGGTTTCTCAAGTCATCCGAATTTACACTAGCTCATTTCTTGAAAAGTGTTTCCCTTTTTGGTTTTATTAACTCATCTACCCATAGATCTATATACTAGCAAAGTTATTTACTCAAGACAAAAGCATTAATGACCATTAATGCCCATAGACTCAAAGTAAAGATGAGAATTTAAATGCCTACAAGAATATGAGTGGTAAAATGATAGATCTACTATATCAAGTGCTTAAATAGGTTTTGAAAACATAAAAACTACATTTTTATGAAAGATCTTTTGTTCAAAATACTTTTAGATGGATGATCTTGAAGTTTATAACATGAAAGCTCCTTTAAATGCAAGATCTACTTTGTGATGGTTTGGTATTCTTGTTTTGATATTTTCCTTGTCCCTAGTAAGAGCTTATGGGAACCTTTACGTGGAAATATCCAAGAATATCCTTTCCATTACAATGATCTAAGAATAAGGAAGCAAGGTTCTTTTTTTTCTTAAAGTAAAAATGGAAGACAAATGAAGAAAAAGAAAGTTGTGTGTGTGTGTATGAGCCATAGGGGCTCATGGCAATATGGGGAAAAAGGGAGAGAAATGAGAGCTTCTTTTACCTCTTGGAAAGTTTGAAAAGAGAAGAATGAAGTAAGAGAGAGAAAATGTAGCTTATATATGAAGTGAAATTAGGTTAAATGAGTTAAAATAAATTAAAAAAAATTACACAATGGAGCTCATATGGGGGAGGATCACGCCGGCCACTATTGAGAGGGAGGGGACTTGATTTTGATTTAACTTGTTTTGAGAGATTTGTACATTATTGTCATAATTTGTAATAATTATTTAGAGACAAATAATCCTTAGAAAAGAAAATGAAATTGAGTGGTTGTAAGGATGTAAGAGTAGGGTGTACTTGTGAATAGTAATGAATAGTAATTAAGACAACTTAATTACCTGTAGTAAGAAAATACGAATACAAAGGCTATAATTGTATTTTTCATAAACCGAAAAATTACGAAATTTATATTTTTGAAATCCTTATTTAATTTCGATTCAAATGGGTATTCACAAGTAATTTTTTGAAATTCTAGTTCCAGGCCACGCTTTTCTGTAATGGGTTTCGGTAAGACCCGAAATTGAAATTTTCTCAAAATCTGATCTTTTCTTGGTTTGAAATATAATCAAGAGCTATATTCAAAATTAAATATTCTTATAAAAGTTTCTTAATTAGAAACCGAGGAAAAGCCGGATTTAGGATTCCCAATTCTCACTCCAGTCCTAAGCTATTCCGGTTTAGGGTTTTGGTTTCCGGTTCTTGAGTTATCTTGGTTACTAGAAAAACCATGGTTTACAACCTTCCCACCTTAAAAAGAATTTTGTCCTCAAAACTGAACCGACGTAGCTTGTTCCGCAAATAACTCGGGGTATTTCCTTCGAATCTCCTCCTCAGCTTCCCAAGTTGCTTCCTCAGAAGCGTGGTTTCTCCACAATACTTTGACATATCGGATCTCTTTATTCCGAAGCTTCTGAGTTTTCTTATCCAAGATCTTTACAAGATGCTCTTCATATGTGAGATTCTCCTTTAGCCAAATGGGTTCCAATTCCAATATCCATTTAGGGTCAGCACATACTTTCTTAGCACCGACACGTGAAACACATTATGAACTTCCGTCAAGCTTGGCGGTAAGGCTAGCCGACAGGCTAAGTCTCCCACTCTCTCCAAAATCTCAAAGGGTCCAATATACCTTGGGCTTAACTTCCCTTGAGTCCGCATCCTCTTTATGCTCTTGATCGGGTTTATCTTTAGATAGACATGATCGCCCTCTTGGAATTCAAGTTCTCTTCTTTTTAGATCAGCCCAACTCTTCTGTCTGTCCTGAGCTTCTTTCATCTTCTGTTGAATCACCCGGACCTTATCAGCTGCTTCCTGAACCAATTCTGGCCCAATAGCAAGCTTTTCCACATCATCCCAAAACAGAGGGGACCTATAATGCCGTCCATATAAGGCTTCATAGGATGGCATCTGAATGGTTGAGTGGTAGCTATTGTTATAGGCAAACTCGATTAGAGGTATGTGATTGTCCCAACTTCCTTTAAATTTCAAAATGCATGCTCTTAGCATATCCTCTAGGGTCTGAATGGTTCGCTCAAACTGTCCATCTGTCTGAGGATGGTAGGCAGTACTGAAATGCAACTTGGTGCCTAGGCTCTTTTGTAAGCTCGTCCAGAACTTTAATACGATCCTTGGATCTCGATCTGAAACGATCCCCGCTGGTATACCATGAAGTCGTACAATCTCTCTGATGCAGATCTTAGCCAACTTATCCAGTGAATAGGTCATATTGATCGGTAAGAAGTGTGCTGACTTTGTTAAGCGATCCATATTACCCAAACTGCATCACATCCCGTGGAGGTTTTCAGAAATCCACATACAAAGTCCATTGAGATCTTATCCCACTTCCATTCGGGAATGGGTAGGGGCTTTAATAATCCTCCCGGCCATTGATGTTCCACTTTAACCTATTGACACACGGCACACTTCATATCATAATCAGCCACATCCCTCTTCATACCATTCCACCGGTAGTGGCTTTTTATGTCTTGATACATTTTTGTACCTCCTGGGTGCACGGTGTAGCCGGAGTTGTGAGCTTCGCTCATGATTTCCTTTCTCAGTTCTTCGTCTTCCGGTACACACAATCTCCCCTTCATCCTGACCACCTCTTCATCATCTATGGTAAGGTCAATATACTTCCCTTTGTTTACTTCTTCCTTGATCTTCTTTATTACTTCATCATAACTTTGAGCTTCCTTGATCCTGTCGATCAAGGTGTGTTCCATGACCAAATTTGCAATCTCCATTTCTGCATCTTGCCCTACAAACTCAATTCTTAACCTTTCAAATTCCCTTATCAATTCTTTTTGTTTTGTGATTAGAGCTGCTACCTCCCCGTAACTTTTTCAGCTCAAGGCATCGGCAACGGCGTTTACCTTTCCTGAGTAGTAATTGATTCCTAAGTCATAATCCTTTATATGTTCTAATCACCGTCTTTGCCTCATATTCAACTCTTTTTATGTGAACAAATACTTAAGGCTCTTATGATCCGTGTACACTTCACATCTTTGTCCATACAAGTAGTGTCTCCACAACTTCAAGGCAAAAACCACGGCAGCCAACTTCAAATCGTGTGTAGGATAATTCTGCTCATGAGGCCTTAATTGTCTAGAGGCATAAGCAATGACTTTTCCTTCTTGCATCAACACACATCCAAGGCCATTCCTGGAGGCGTCATTATGCACTGTATAAGGTTTTCCAGGGTCAGGCAATACCAGAATCGGAGCTGACACCAAGCGCCGTTTCAATTCATGGAAACTTTGCTCCCTCTTATCACTCCACACAAATTTCTCATTCTTTTTGTGTCAGTTGTTTCAGAGGTTTGGCGATTTTAGAGAAATCCTTCACAAATTTGCGGTAGTAACCAGCCAAACCTAGGAAGCTTCTCACTTCAGTCACGGTTTCAGGTTGTTTCCATTCCACCACAGTCTTAATCTTTTCAAGGTCTTCTGATATTCCTTCTCCCATCACCACATGCCCAAGAAAAGATTTCCTATCCAACCAAAAATCACACTTGGATAGGTTGGCGTACAACTTATTCTCTCTTAAGGTTTGCAACGCCATCCGTAGATGCTCCTTATGTTGTTCCTTGGTTTTAGAATAGATAGAATATCATCTATGAACACAATCACACACTTATCCAATAGTGGTTTGTAGACTCGATTCATGAGGTCCATAAATGCAGCCGATCCATTGGTTAATCCAAACGGAATAACCAAAAACTCATAGTGCCCATACTGCGTACGGAAGGCTGTCTTGGGCACATCTTCGGGCTTTATTCTCAACTGGTGATAACCCGAGCGCAAATCAATGCGCGAGAACACACTTGCCCCTTGAAGCTGGTCGAAGAGGTCATCAATCCTTGGAAGAGGGTATTGATTCTTAATTGTAACTTTATTTAATTCCCGATAATCGATACATAACCTCATAGACTCATCTTTCTTCTTTAACAAACAACACCGGTGCGCCCCATGGCGACACGCTGGGTCTTATAAATCTTAATCCAAAGCTCTTGCAATTGGGTTTTCAATTCTTTTATTCCCCGGGGCCATCTGGTATGGTGCCTTCGATATCGGTTCTGTACTTAGTGCTAGAGTGATTTCAAAGTCGATCTCTCTTTTTGGTGGCAAACCGGATAGTACTTCGGGAATTACATCCTCAAACTCATTTACCACGGTATGTCTTCTTTCCCCTTTCTCCTCTCTAACCCATACATCTTCTATTGGCACAATTTCCACATCTTCCATCATTAGCTCAAAAGAGCTTAACCCGAAATCCCTTCGTACCGTGTTTCCCGAAGAAGTTTACTCTCTCCTTCTTGTGGTCGTCAAACTTATCATTTTCGTTGACAATCCACGATGGCTTTAACCTTACTTACCAATTCATTCCGAGTATAACTTCATACTTACTCATCTCCAAAACTATCAAGTCGCTTGTTGAGATATGTCCTTGGATTTCTAGCAAGCAATCCCTTATTATTTCTCGGGTCGACACGACACTACCTGTGGGTGTCTTAATCCTTAAGCTGGTGATTGTCATGGCTATGGGTAGTCCAAGCTGCTTAGCTAAGCTGGTAGTGATAAAGGAGTGGGTTGCTTCTGTGTCAAACAACACATAGGCTTACTCTTATTCACCCTTATGCGTCCTGTTACCATAAACATTTATCACTACTTGATCCTAAGTACCAAAACAGCTATCTATTCCCAGATTTCCGGATCTCGGCTTTTCCTCTTTCACAGTTTTAACTCTTTTTAATACTTGTTAAGAAAACAAAGAACTTTTATCTTAAAAGAAATTTGTTACTGACCTGTCACGAAGCCGCCATTTGGATCATCGCCTTGGCCTAGTGCAGCCAGCTCTACACCTTCCTCCTCATCCTCTTCTATCATCCATTGGCCTTCGAAGTTGTGTAACTGCATCCCGTGCATGGCTGAAGCTGCACGGCTTCTACCCTATATCATTACTCGGATTTCCATGAGGCTGGGTAGCCACACTTTTTCCTTTGGGAGCACACAGAGGCTACATGCCCTTTTTCTTTGCAAAGGAAACAGGTTATCGTCATCTTCATTGGGCAAGCATAGACTAGATGGCTTGCCTCGCCATAGAAGTAGCACTTGCCCTTCAGTTGTGGGCACTGTCTTGGATAGTGCTTCCCTTACACTTCCAAAAAGTAACGTTAGGTCAGGTTTGGTTGGACTTTCCGCCGTTGTTACCCTTAAACCCATGGTAAGGCTTGTATCTCTTTCCTTTATAGCTTGAGCCGGAGGCGTCAAATTGTCTCTTCCCGAATACTCTCTTGTCCGACTCATAATGTTTCCTCTTCTTAGCCCCTCCAATCAACCGGGCTTTCTCAATTACCTCAAGGTAAGTTTGCAAACTCGATTCCTCTAACTTCACCCTTAGGTCTTCATCGAGACCCTCCAAAAACACTTGTTTTTGTAGTTCCTCACTGTTTTCGTAAGAATCGGGAGCATATTGCAGCAAGTGATTGAATTCCATCTCATACTGCTCGATTGTTCTGCCTCTCTGCTTAACATGAAAGAAATCTGCACTATATCTCACTCGGAGGCTGGCAGGAAAATAATTCTCTAGGAACTCCCTGCGAAAGGTCTCCCAACTAATAGGGGGTGCCACACTTCTCCGTTTCGATTCCCACCATACTCGGGCATTGTATCTCAGCATGTAGGTGCCATACTCCAGTCGGAGATATGGTGGAATCTCATAAGCTGTGAAGGAGCGCTCCACTTGCACCAACCAATCCTCCGCTTCGTCGGGCTTTCCAAACGCCCCTTCGAAGTAACGGTTGCTTTTGATAAAGTCGGGGAGAGAACTCCTTTGATATCCTCTATGTGGCTGAGGGGGTGGGTGGCGAGCATTGTAAGATTGCTCTTCAGGAGGTAAAGGAATCTCTGCTTGCATTCCCCTATATGGCGGATGTGGTGGAGGTGGTGGCAAAGGTGCTGAATCCTTCATACTTGGTTCGGGATTCTGAGGTTGATTTTGATTCTGGTTTTGAATGAATGCAGTAAGTAGGTTTGTCAGTTGTCCAATTGCATTCATCATGGCAACTTGAGGATTGAGCTGAGCAGCCTCAGGTTGGTTGGCTTGGGGATGATCTTGCTAGTTTGCACTACTAGCTTCATTTGGGAGTGGTTCTTGCTCCCTATGACGGTTTCTTCGGTTACTGCTGTTACATTGTAAACCCCGGAAATTCTCAGTAGCTAGAAAACCTCAGGAGTTGGAAGCAAAACCCTAATCCGATCAGATTGAGTTTAGTGGATGGAGCCTAGGGACCCTAAATCCGGCTTTCCTTCGGTTTCATAGTAAAATAAATATTATGGAGTTTATGAATGCGAATTGTTGTTCCAAGGAACATTTCAAACCTTTGAAAGTTTTAGATTCGGGAATTTTTCAATTCCGGGCCTTCCCGAGCCCAATTACGGAAAAGCGTGCCCGGACCACGGATTCAGAAAAATATTCCGGAATATTCATTAGAACCGTAATTTTATAAGGATTCCAAAAATATCAATTTCATAATTTTCCGAGCTATAAAGATTACAGTTATAGCTTTTCCCGTGTTTTCGGAACAACCGGTAAAGTAGATGTCTTGTCTACTATTCACAAGTACAACCTACACTACACACTACCCATACCCTATTCTTACATCCTTACAACTACTCATTTCAATTTTCTTTTCCAAGAAATTTTTCTTTTAAATAATTATTACATTTATTACATTTTCATTTACTAAATTACAAAAAAAATCAAATTTTAAACACACACACACACTCCATGCATGATGGCCGCGCGCCCCCCCCCCCCCCCCCCCTTTAATGTTCCCTCTCATTTAATTATTTTACTCCATTTAATAAAGCTAAACCCTAATTTATTTGATATATATACTAAATGTTCTCTTCTCTCTTCATTTCCTTCATTTTATTTTTTCAAAAGGATCAAAACCCTCTCTTCCTCTCCTCTCCAAGTGCTGAGCAACCCCCTCCCCCTTCCTCTTGCAATTTCAACCTTGTTTCTTCTTCTTTCCTCCTCAAGACTCCTTTGGTATGTATATTTAGGCCTTGTACATCCTAAATCTTGTTATGGCAAGATCATTCTTGTGTGTTTTATCATCTAAATCCCAATGAGCATGCGCAAGGGACATGAAAACACAACTACAAGAATCTCAAGCCATCTCAAGAAGTGGATCTAGCCTTTAAATGAGCTTTGTTTGAAATACCAACTTGTTCATGCATGTAAAGTAGTGATCTTGCACATATATTGTTGTTCATGCCATGAGATCCATGATTTATGCATCATACTTAGTAGATCTAAAGTTTAGATACCCACATTGTCATCTACATGCATGATCATAGGGTTATTTTTATTTTCATGCATTGAGGACCACAAAAATGTAGTCTTGAATATGTATAGAGATGTTAGATAGTGGATAATCACATATAGAAGGCAAGAACATTGAAAAAGGAAGGGCTTTGCTAGATATGAAAAGTTGAAAATTCGGATGAAATGGAAACCCTACCCTAAAGACCTCCAAAATCAATTTTAAACTCATATTCCATAAGAAAAATGGAGGGTATGTGTAATAGACATGTTAAAGGAATTATTTTCATGAGTTTAGATGAGTTTAGGGATAATAATAATGAGGAAAACAAGAGGTGAAGTTAGAATGAAAAATGTTGACTTTAAGTGTGTAGTCAAATTCGTAACTTTGTGTAATGCCTAATTAAACACTTAGTGTTTAAGTCTAAAATGGATATTTTATAAGCTAAATGAGGTCCTTAGATAATGTATACATTGAAGCTCCAATTTTTAATGCATTAGACTAGATTTCCCTTAAGAAAAATGTAAGAAAAGAAAATTTGGAAAATTCGGATTTTTATAATTAGCTCATTTGAAAACATGTTTACTAAATGAAAAATGTGAACTTTTGTGCATGAATGGAGGCCATGACTATTATAGACTTTGAGAACCTATTTTTAATTAAATAATAAGTAGATTACAAGATTAAAAACCAAAGAAACCCTAAGGAGTATAATGTAGGAAAATAGCTTCTTAGAATTAGTCTTTATGAAACTTTCCCCAACACTTAGGAGTTCCTAAAAGTTTATTACTACAAAAATCATCATGACCATGCACAAGTCGAGTCCATTACATGGCATACACATTAGTAGTTCATTCCCATATCATTCATGCATGAATCATCATTTAGGAATACTTTTTATCAAAGACAAAGCAAATTTTCGAGATTGGGTCAATTGCGGGACAGAACTGATCCCACTGTTCCGTGACCCTATTATTTCAAAACTTGGATTTAATACTTGAATTAGATAGATCTTTCGAAGTAGATGAAGATCGATATAAAATTTGCGAAATTCCTGAGTTAAAATGACCAAGTTATGGCCGTTTTAAGTCGGAACTTCCAAAAGTAGCGAGAAATCCGAATTCAACTAGTCTAGATGTATAGTTTGATTTAATTACATGGTGAGAATCTCATAGGGATTATTCTTGTTTGGTAGGTGATTCCGAGCAGGACGACACTCTACCTCCCGATTATTATTTAAGAAGTTTGGTGTCCCATGGCCGAGTGAGTTTACTTCCACTCTCAATTAATGCTTGTGAATGTAATGTAGTGGCACTAGTGATGTAGGCAAAGATAAAAGGAATTGTACAAGCATGATGGGGTATGTGGGAATTATTTATGTTGTTGATTGTTGATATGTGAAATGGAGCTTAAGGTATATCGAAACCGGGTGTTAAGATATTGACTGTTTTACTAGAATCTTATGATGAATGTCTGCGTATACTTGTTGGTCACTTAAAAGAATTGAATTAATGACTATTCGACTCCGACTATAAACTGAGTTCATTCATGTCACAATGGGGTTGGAGCATTTGCATTGGTTGGTTTTTCGTGACCCATAAAACGAATGTGAGGTTAATCGTGATCCATAAAACGAATGTGAGGTTAATCGTGATCCATAAAACGAGCTTTTAATCAGTTGACCGTGAGCTTAAACGGCGTCGTACCGCAGGATTCGTTAATCTGCTAACCCGGGATGGAGGGCGCAAGTCCATCCACATATGATTTCCGGTTGGTCATATGTTTGTTGATCACATTTGTATGGTGCATACACTTGCTTGAATAATCACTTGTTGAATGATTGTATTTAATTGTGTTATGGAAGTATTACTCACTAAGCTAGTTAGCTTACGCCCCTATAGTTTTCTATCTTTTGCAGCATGAGTTTATATGGCTTAGGCCAAGACAAGCCACAGCGCAGGTACCGGAGATAGGAGTTTCCCATAGAAGTTTGATTCATTTCTTTTGTATAGACTTCCATTGGAAACTAAGGACTCTGGATGACTGTAATAGACTGTTATTCTTTTGCGGGGGAATGCCCCTTAGATTTTGTAAACTTAACATTATGCGTTTTGATTTATTATCTATGGCTAATGATGCCTCATTAAACTGTTTAACTCCATTTGTTGAAGTATTCTATTGTCGTAAAGGAACGCTTTACATCTACTTAAGACTTCCGAAGGCCCCGGTAGGGAACTCGAGAGTCTTACTTAGTATGTGGCGGGCTGTTACGTTTAGGATACCCTACGGGGCGTGACAGTTTAAGTTGGTATCAGAGCTAGGTTATAAAACAAGACAATAGAATTAAAATAAACCGGACCTAGAAATCTAATACTAGGTTAAATGGAGTTAAAAATGTTTTCTTGCTGAGTCTAATTAGTAGTATTGTTTGATGTAGGTCTCTCTGGGTGAGACTAGGGAAAGGGCAAGGAATTTTACAAAGAGAAACGATGAAACGATGGTAGAATATAGACTGAGGCTAAGGAATTGTGTGAAGATTTTGCCTTAGCCCGACATCCCCGGACCCTAGGGGAAATGTACAGGTTATGGAAGGATGGGCTGAGATATACCAGATGGGCTTCAGTAGTGGATCAATTGAGTTATGATCCTATGGGAAGAAGGAGCTGGACAAGTTAGAGACATCTATACTTAGAGAGGATCATGGTTGATTACGGGCGTGAGCCCATGACGAGAGAAGCCACGTTTATCTTGAAAGGGAGGAAACCGAACCCCTCCAGATTTTAGGGTATGGATCCCCATAGGGCCCTTATATGTTTATGCTCATGATAACTTATATGATCACCATGACTGGAATAGCTGATGCATGGAATCACATCACCTGGCATGCAATCTATTGGACATCCTCCCCCCCGTGTAATAGCTCCACCTCCAGCTATGGATAGGTATGCAGCTGAATGGAGCACCTGTGATTGGAGAGAAGAAGAAGAGGAGGAGGAGGATCCCGAGGAGGATCCGAACTGGGAACAAAATGAGGTACCTAGGACCCCTACCCCGCCTGTTGAACCAGAAGTGCAGGTAAACCCAGAACCCGATCAAATTATATGGGATTTTAACCGGATGTTGGAGATACCAGAGAGTGGGAGGGTAGAACCCGAGGTAGATTCCAGGCTATGGAGAGATGTGTATGTGGAGGGTGAGAACCCACCTGTGCTTGACCTAGCAGTAGTAAACCCGAGGCCCCAGTGCCTATGGAGACTGAGAATGTGGCAGATGAGCCTGTGAGAGCCTGAAGTAGAGGTGAACCGCCTAGGTGAGCCCGAGATAAGAGGTGAAGAGGAAGTAAGCCCGCAAGAGGGGCAAGGGACTGAAGAAGAAGAAGAAGAGGAAGAAGAAAGTGAGGATCAGGAGCCTCTAGTCGACCCGCTAGGAAGCGGAGGATGACCACCAGGGAGTATCTTAGCTTGTTCGTCCGACAGGACGATGGTGGTTCTACCAGCAGGAGACGACTTCCTAGCCCGACCCCCGACAGCTCTAGTGATGATTAGAGACCGGGATGTTAGCTAACCCATAAAGTCCAAGCGGAATCCTGATTTTCTTATTTTGTAGTAGGCAATGCGGGATGCCAAATTGCCTTAGGATTTCAGGATAGTTAGTGTTTTATTGTTCTTTTTCCCTGTATTTTGTCATGTTTTCGGGAATAGGGAAATTGATTAGAATAGGAAGGAGCTTAGCTAGCCAAATTTTGGGAACTAAAAGTTGATGTAATATTTGTATGGCTCGCTAAAGAAATGAAAAGGATCACTTTTGTTTTAAAGAAATGGAATTGTGAAAAGCACGCATTCTAGTCATGATACATAAGAGAACATTAACTGCATATAGATTGCATAAGCATTCACTCATTCGCATTATTGTTGTGAAATATCAATTAGTTACATATGTGTGGATTCTTCTATTTCCCTTGTGGTTCTTTTAATTATTCCTTATTTTCTTTTATGGATTGATATTTTGACTCATCTTATGACTTTGGAGTTATGTATTCCTTTTTCCTTCTGAGTTTAAATTCAGATTCTCGCAACTTCTGAGCTTGTTATTAATCCTATTCCTTTGAAACCTAAAAACCCTAAATGTACTAAAACTCCATTAAACATTGTGTAAACAGACGTAACCGACGAACTCGGAACCAAGGACAAGGGTCTAATCCTAATGAAGCCGATCAACCGGCTATACAACAACCTGACCCCCAAGGAGTAGCACCCCAAAACCAACAGGGCGATGTACTAAATGCGATTGGGCAATTGGCCAATCTTCTTAACACCTTCATTCAGAATCAAAATCCAGTACAGAACCCACACCCAAGTCAGAGTGCTCGGGATTCAGCACCACATCCGCCGCCCGCAGATCATCGGGAAATGACTGCGGAGCACCTGCTCCACAAGAGGAGCACTCCTATAATGTGCGGTTGCCGCCACCCCCCCATACAGGAGACCCCACCGAAGCTCTTTACCGGACTTCATTAAGAGCAACCGGTACTTTGATGGGGCATTCGGTAAGCCGGATGAAGCTGAGGATTGGTTGGCTCAAGTGGAACGTTCTTTTGCTGCATACGAGATTCCACCTTACTTGCAGCTAGAGTATGGGACGTATATGTTAAGATACAATGCTCGAGTCTGGTGGGACTCCAAGAGAAGGAATTTGACATCCCCGGCCACCTGGGAAACCTTCCGCGGGAATTCTTGAATAATTACTTTCCCTCTAGCTTGAGGGTGAAGTATAGTGCGGACTTCCTTCATGTAAAGCAGAAAGGGAGAACGGTAGAGCAATATGAAACTGAATTTGTTCACCTGCTGCAGTATGCCCCTGAATCTTTCAGGGATAGTGAGGAATTAAAGAAGCAGGTATTTCTGGGAGGCTTGGACGAAGAACTGCGAATCAAGCTAGAAGAGTTCGGAGTAAGAACCTATCCCGAGATGGTAGAAAAGGCTCGAGTCATTGAAGGGGCTAGAAAAGGAAGTATCAGGAGCCCGAAAAGAGAGTATTCGGGAAGAGGCCGTTTGATGCCTCGAGCTCAGGGTTCAAAGGTAAACGGTACAGGCCGTACCAAGGGTTTAAAGAGGAGTCTAGCAGCAAGCCGACCCAGTTCAAAGCCAACGTCACATGTTGGAAATGTAAGGGGACACATGCACCTAGGCAATGCCCGCAGTTGAAAACAAGTGCTATTTTTGTGGCGATGCTGGCCACATGGTTTTTACGTGCCCGAAAAACTGGCAGTAACTTGCTTCATTTGCAAGGAAAAAGGGCACTTAGCTTCCGAATGTTCACAACGAAAGAGCGTGACCACCCGACCCTTCGGAGCCTCGAGTAATACCAACCCCTTGAGGTCTGGTAACAAGAGCGGAAGTCGAGCAGCTTCCGCGATGCACGGGATGAGGCTGTACAATCTAGAAGGCCAATGGATGGTGGAAGAAGAAGATGAGGAAGTGAGTTGGCAGCTTTGGATCAAGCGAGAATGTGATGGGCCTGGTGACAGGTTAGTAACGAAACCCCTCCTAAGTTGAATTAAGTTGTTTAAATTGATTGCTGTTTAAATGAAATTGTATATATTATGGAAAGCTGGAAGTAGAGACCCTATATGGATAGCCTTACGAATATTTTAAGGTTCATATGTGATGGGTGTTTGTTGACCTCAGGACACATACAAGTAAATAGCGTGGAAGCCTATGCCTTGTTTGACACGGGAGCGACCCACTCGTTCATCACCTATAGTTTGGCCAACCGACTCGGATTGCCCATAGCCACAACCACGGTTAGCTTGAGGATTAAGACCCCCACGGGGAGTGTTGTGTCGACCCGAGATCTGATAAAAGACTGTCCATTGGAAATCCATGATCACCACTCCAAAAGTGATCTAATTGTGCTGGAGATGAATAAATACGAAGTTATCCTCGGGATGAATTGGTTAAGTAAAGTAAAGGCAATAGTGGATTGCCAAAAGAGGACTGTATGTTTTTATGATCAATCGGGAGAAAAAGTAGAATTTATGGGAGAGGCCTTAGTCCCAAGAAGGATTGCTCTAAGCTCGTTCGAGTTGATGATGGAGGACGAGGAGATGATACCGATTGAGGATGTCTTGGATGAAGGGGGAAACCGTGAGGAAAAGAATATTCCAGTGGTGAATGAATACTTGGATGTGTTCCCAGAAATTTTACCGGGATTACCGCCAAGAAGAGAGATCGACTTTGAGATTGTGTTGGCTCCAAATACCGAACCAATATCTAAAGCGCCATACCGGATGGCACCGGCCGAGTTGAAGGAGCTAAAGACGCAGTTACAAGAACTTCTGGACCAGAAATTTATAAGACCAAGTGTGTCGCCATGGGGCGCACCCGTCTTATTTGTGAAGAAGAAGGACGGATCGATGAGATTGTGTATCGACTACCGGGAATTGAATAAGGTGACTGTCAAAAATCGATATCCCTTACCAAGAATCGACGATTTATTTGACCAGCTACAAGGAGCTTGTGTGTTCTCACGTATTGACTTACGTTCGGGGTATCATCAGCTAAGGATTAAGCCTGAGGATGTGCCTAAGACAGCTTTTCGTACTCGTTATGGGCACTACGAGTTTTTGGTAATGTCATTTGGACTGACTAATGCACCGGCTGCATTTATGGACTTAATGAATAGAGTCTATAAGCCGCTTTTGGATAAATGTGTGATAGTCTTTATAGACGACATCCTCATATATTCAAAGACCAGGGAGCAACATGAGGAGCATCTCCGTTTGGCATTGCAAACCTTACGAGATAACAAGCTGTACGCCAAGCTGTCCAAGTGTGACTTTTGGTTAGACAGGATATCCTTCCTCGGACATGTGGTAACGGGTGATGGGATATCAGTTGATCCCGAAAAGATCAAGGCATAGTGGATTGGAAGCCACCACAAACAGTTACTGAAGTGAGGAGTTTCTTGGGATTGGCTGGCTACTATCGCAAATTTGTGAAGGATTTTTCAAAGATAGCTAAGCCGTTGACTCAATTGACTCAAAAGAACGAAAAATTCATTTGGACAGACAAGAGAGAACAAAGTTTCCAGGAACTAAAGCGACGACTGGTCTCGGCACCGATTTTGGTTTTACCAGATCCGGAAAAGTCTTACACGGTACATAGTGATGCTTCGAGAAATGGTCTTGGATGCGTCTTGATGCAAGAACGGAAGGTCATTGCGTATGCTCTCGGCAATTGAGACCGCATGAGCAGAATACCCTACGCATGACTTGGAGCTAGCTGCAGTTGTCTTTGCCTTGAAGTTATGGCGACATTATCTGTATGGACAACGGTGTGAGATATACACAGATCATAAAAGCCTTAAATACCTGTTCACACAGAAGGAGTTGAACATGCGGCAAAGGAGGTGGCTGGAATTAATAAAAGATTATGACCTGGGATAAATTACTGTCCAGGAAGAGTAAATGCAGTCGCGGACGCCCTAAGTCGGAAGAATCACGGGAGGTAGCCGCTTTGATTACAAGCCAGAAGGAGTTGATTAAGGAATTTGAGAAGTTAAGGATCGAGTTCTAGATCGAAGTGCTGAGCTGGAGATATCTAACTTGGTGCTGGAACCAACCCTCGTGGAAAGAATCAAAGAAGCACAAAGGTATGACGAAGTGATACAAAATAAAAAGGGAAACCCAAGCGGGAAAGTACCTTGACTTTGCCGTGGATGAGGAAGACGTGATCCGGATGAACGGAAGGTTGTGCGTACCAGAGGATGAGGAGTTGAAGAAGGAATAATGAGTGAGCACATAACTCCGGGTATACCATGCATCCGGGAGGCACCAAAATGTACCAGATTTGAAAAGTTGCTATTGGTGGAATGGGATGAAGCGAGATGTGGCAGATTATGTGATGAAGTGCGCAGTATGCCAACAGGTGAAGGTAGAGCACCAGAGACCGGGCGGATGCTAAAGCCCTTACCTATTCCTGAATGGAAGTGGGATCAAATATCCATGGATTTTGTTTGTGGCTTTCCCAAGACTCCATCGGGTTGTGATGCAATATGGGTAATAGTGGATCGGTTAACTAAGTCGGCGCATTTCCTACCCATAAATATGACCTATTCAATGGAAAGGTTAGCCAAGATTTATATCAGAGAGATCGTAAGATTACATGGCATACCTGCAGGGATCATCTCGAGATAGACCCGAGATTTGTGTCCAAGTTTTGGACGAGCTTGCAGAAGAGCTTGGGTACTAAATTGCATTTCAGTACGGCTTACCATCCCAGACCGACGGACAGTCTGAGCGGACGATCCAAACCCTTGAAGACATGTTAAGGGCGTGTGCCCTGGAATTCAAAGGGAATTGGGATAGTCATGTACCTTCGAGTTTGCCTATAATAACAGCTATCACTCCACTATCCAGATGCCCCGTATGAAGCTTTGTATGGACGGCGTTGTAGGTCCCCTTTGTTTTGGGATGAGGTGGAAAAGGTAGCAATTGGGCCGGAATTGGTACAGGAAGCCGCGGATAAGGTGAGGTTGATTCAGCGGAAAATGAAGGAAGCCCAGGATCGACAAAAGAGCTGGGCAGACTTGAAAAGACGGGAGCTTGAATTTAAAGTGGGTGATCATGTGTACCTGAAGATAAACCCGATTAAAAGTATCAAGAGGATGCGTACCAAGGGAAATTAAGCCCGAGATACATTGGACCTTTTGAGATCTTAGAAAGAGTCGGAGACCTGGCGTATCGGCTAGCCCTACCACCTAATTTGTCCGGGATTCACAATGTGTTTCATGTGTCAGTCTTGAGGAGATATGTGGCCGACCCAGAGAGGATTCTGGAATTGGAGCCAATCCAGTTGAAGGAAAACCTGACATATGAAGAACACCCAGTAAAGATATTGGATAAGAAAACTCAAAGGCTACGAAACAAAGACATTCACTACGTGAAAGTATTATGGAGGAATCATGCCTTTGAAGAAGCAACCTGGGAAGCGGAGGATGAAATCCGGAGAAAGTACCCCAGATATTTGAAGGACAAGGTACGTCAGTTCCGTTTTGAGGACAAAACTTTATTTAAGGTGGGGAGGTTGTAAACCCCGGAATTCTCAGTAGCTAGAAAACCCCAGGAGTTGGAAACGAAACCCTAATCCGATCAGATTGAGTTTAGTGAATGGAGCCTAGGAACCCTAAATCCGGCTTTCCTTCGGTTTCATAGTAAAATAAATATTATGGAGTAAATGAATTGAATTGTTGTTCCAAAGTACATTTCAAACCTTTGAAAGTTTTAAATTCGGGAATTTTTCAATTCCGGGCCTTCCCGAGCCCAATTACGGAAAAGCGTGCCCCGGGCCACGGATTCAGAAAAATATTCCGGAATATTCATTAGAACCGTAATTTTATAAGGATTCCAAAAATATCAATTTCATAATTTTCCGAGCTATAAAATTACAGTTATAGCTTTTCCCGTGTTTTCGGAACAACCGGTAAAGTAGATGTCTTGTCTACTATTCACAAGTACAACCTACACTACACACTACCCATACCCTATTCTTACATCCTTACAACTACTCATTTCAATTTTCTTTTCCAAGAAATTTTGTCTTTAAATAATTATTACATTTATTACATTTCATTTACTAAATTACAAAAAAATCAAATTTTAAACACACACACACACTCTGCATGATGGCCGGCGCCCCCTCCCTCTATTTTCCCTCTCATTTAATTATTTTACTCCATTTAATAAAGCTAAACCCTAATTTATTTGATATATATACTAAATGTTCTCTCTCTCTCTTCATTTCCTTCATTTTAATTTTTCAAAAGGATCAAAACCCTCTCTTCCTCTCCTCTCCAAGTGCCGAGCAACCCCTCCCCCTTCCTCTTGCAATTTCAACCTTGTTTCTTCTTCTTTCCTCCTTCAAGACTCCTTGGTATGTATATTTAGGCCTTGTACATCCTAAATCTTGTTATGGCAAGATCATTCTTGTGTGTTTTCTCATCTAAATCCCAATGAGCATGAGCAAGGGACATGAAAACACAACTACAAGAATCTCAAGCCATCTCAAGAAGTGGATCTAGCCTTTAAATGAGCTTTGTTTGAAATACCAACTTGTTCATGCATGTAAAGTAGTGATCTTGCACATATATTGTTGTTCATGCCATGAGATCCATGATTTATGCATCATACTTAGTAGATCTAAAGTTTAGATACCCACATTGTCATCTACATGCATGATCATAGGTTATTTTTATTTTCATGCATTGAGGACCACAAAATGTAGTCTTGAATATGTATAGAGATGTTAGATAGTGGATAATCACATATAGAAGGCAAGAACATTGAAAAAGGAAGGGCTTTGCTAGATATGAAAAGTTGAAAATTCGGATGAAATGGAAACCCTACCCTAAAGACCTCCAAAATCAATTTTAAACTCATATTCCATAAGAAAAATGGAGGGTATGTGTAATAGACATGTTAAAGGAATTATTTTCATGAGTTTAGATGAGTTTAGGGATAATAATAATGAGGAAAACAAGAGGTGAAGTTAGAATGAAAAATGTTGACTTTAAGTGTGTAGTCAAATTCGTAACTTTGTGTAATGCCTAATTAAACACTTAGTATTTAAGTCTAAAATGGATATTTTATAAGCTAAATGAGGTCCTTGGATAATGTATACATTGAAGCTCCAAATTTTAATGCATTAGACTAGATTTCCCTTAAGAAAAATGTAAGAAAAGAAAATTTGGAAAATTCGGATTTTTATAATAGCTTATATTTGAAAACATGTTTACCAAATGAAAAATGTGAATTTTGTGCATGAATGGAGGCCATGACTATTATAGACTTTGAGAACCTATTTTTAATTAAATAATAAGTAGATTACAAGATTAAAAACCAAAGAAACCCTAAGGAGTATAATGTGGAAATAACTTCTTAGAATTAGTCTTTATGAAACTTTCCCCAACACTTAGGAGTTCCTAAAAGTTTATTACTACAAAATCATCATGACCATGCACAAGTTGAGTTCATTACATGGCATACACATTAGTAGTTCATTCCTATCATTCATGCATGAATCATCATAGGAACTTTTTATCAAAGCAAAGCAATTTTGAGATTGGATCAATTGCGGGACAGAACTGATCCCACTGTTCCGTGACCCTATTATTTTCAAAACTTGGATTTAATACTTGAATTAGATAGATCTTTCGAAGTAGATGAAGATCGATATAAATTTGCGAAATTCCGAGTTAAAATGACCAAGTTATGGCCGTTTTAAGTCGGAACTTCCAAAATAGCGAGAAATCCGAATTCAACTAGTCTAGATGTATAGTTTGATTTAATTACATGGTGAGAATCTCATAGGGATTATTCTTGATTGGTAGGTGATTCCGAGCAGGACACTCTACCTCCCGATTATTATTATTAAGAGTTTGGTGTCCCATGGCCGAGTGAGTTTACTTCCACTCTCAATTAATGCTTGTGAATGTAATGTAGTGGCACTAGTGATGTAGGCAAAGATAAAAGAATTGTACAAGCATGATGGGGTATGTGGGAATTATTTATGTTGTTGATTGTTGATATGTGAAATGGAGCTTAAGGTATATGAAACCGGGTGTTAAGATATTGACTGTTTTACTAGAATCTTATGATGAATGTCTGTGTATACTTGTTGGTCACTTAAAAGAATTGAATTAATGACTATTCGACTCCGATATAAACTGAGTTCATTCATGTCACAACGGGGTTGGAGCATTTGCATTGGTTGGTTTTTCGTGACCCATAAAACGAATGTGAGGTTAATCGTGATCCATAAAATGAATGTGAGGTTAATCGTGATCCATAAAACGAGCTTTTAATCAGTTGACCGTGAGCTTAAACGGCGTCGTACCGCAGGATTCGTTAATCTGCTAACCCGGGATGGAGGGCGCAAGTCCATCCACATATGATTTCCGGTTGGTCATATGTTTGTTGATCACATTGTATGGTGCATACACTTGCTTGATAATCACTTGTTTGAATGATTGTATTAATTGTTATGGAAGTATTACTCACTAAGCTAGTTAGCTTACGCCCCTATAGTTTTCTATCTTTTGCAGCATGAGTTTATATGGCTTAGGCCAAGACAAGCCACAGCGCAGGTACCGGAGATAGGAGTTTCCTATAGAAGTTTGATTCATTTCTTTTTGTATAGACTTCCATTGGAAACTAAGGACTCTGGATGACTGTAATAGACTGTTATTTTTTGGGGGAATGCCCCTTAGATTTTGTAAACTTTAACATTATGCGTTTTGATTTATTATCTATGGCTAATGCATGCCTCATTAAACTGTTTAACTCCATTTGTTGAAGTATTCTATTGTCGTAAAGGAACGCTTTACATCTACTTAAGACTTCCGAAGGCCCCGGGTAGGGAACTCGAGAGTCTTACTTAGTATGTGGCGGGCTGTTACGTTTAGGATACCCTACGGGGCGTGACAATATATGTTCCATATTCCAACTGTAGATAAGGTGGAATTTCATATGCAGCAAAAGATCGCTCAACCTGAGCTAACCAGTCTTCCGCTTCATCTGGTTTACCGAATGCTCCATCAAAATACCGGTTGCTCTTAATAAAGTCCGGTAAGGAACTCCGGTGAGATCTTCTATATGGTGGGGCTGGTGGCAATAGCAAATTATAATAATGCTCCTCCTGTGGAGCCGGTGCCTCTGCCGTCATTTCCCGATGGTCCACGGGTGGTGGATGTGGGGCCAAATCCCGGGCACTTTACCCTGGGTGCGGGTTATGAATCGGGTTCTGATTTTGGATGAAGGTGTTTAGAAGATTGGCTAATTGTCCAATCGCATTTAACACCTCACCCCTGCTGATTCTGGGGTGCAGCTCCTTGGAGATTAGGTTGAGGCATAGCCGGCTGATCGGCTTCATTCGGAATAGACCCTTGTTTACTGTTTCGAATCCATCGGTTTTGTCTGTTTACACATTATTTATTAAATTTTAGTATTCTTAGGATGTTTTAAATTCGTGAGAGACTTAGTTTGTCAACAAGATTCAAACTTTCACAAGAATTCAGAAGTCAAAACTAGAAGGGAAAAATTCATAAGCTTCATATATTCGTAAGGAGAAACGATAGAATTTATACATAAGAAGATAGGTTGTAAACTCATAATAATGACATGAATGAATGAATGTTTATGCAATTTATATGTAGCTATTGTCTAATGTCGAGCATGTATGCTTTCTGTAATTACTTTCCTTTGAAATAAAGATGATCCTTCATTACTTTTAGCGAGCCATACAAAATATTACATCAAGATTGCTGTCTACAAAATTTGGCTAGCTATACTTCTAGTGTCAATTCTAAACCTTCTCGCCTAATTCTAAAAACAAGATAAAATACAAGAAAAGAAAAAAAAACAACACACTAGACTATTTAGAAATCCTAAGGCAAATTGGCATCCCGCATTGCGTACTACAAAACAAGAAAATAAGGACTTCACTTGGACTTCACGGTTTAGCTCATCATCTTAGCCTCTACTCATCACTAGAGTCATCGGAGGTCGGACTAGGGGGTCGTCTCCTACTAGAAGAACTACCATCGTCCTGTCGGATGAACAAGGTAAGGTATTCCCTCGTAGTCATCCTTCGCTTCTGAGCAGGTCGGACTATGCGTTCTTGATCTTCACTTTCTTCTTCTTCCTCCGTGCCTTGCCCTTCCCTCGGGCTCACTTCATTCTGCTCACCTCTAACTTCAGGTTCGCTCACTTGAGTCTCCACTATCTCTGTTTCTCTCACAGGCTCTCCACCCACGGCTTCTACCTCCATAGGCTCGGGGGCCATAGGTTCTGCTACTACTATATCAAGTACAGGTGGATTTTCTCCCTCGATATACACATCCCTCCATAGCATTGGATCTATCTCAGGTTCTACCCTTCCACTAACGGGTATTTCCAACTCCCTATTAAAATCCCACATGATTTGATTGGGTTTCGGATTCACTTCCACCTCCGGTTCTACTGGTGGGGTGGGGGTTCTAGGAGCTACATTTTCTTCCCAGCTAGGATCCTCCTCAGGGTCCTCTTCTTCTTCTTCCTCTTCTTCATCATCCTCTCTAATCACTGGTGCACCATTCAATTGCATGCCTATATCATGGGCTAGGGGTGTAGCCATCACACTGGGTGGGAGGATATCTAGGTAAATCGCATGCCAAGTGATATGGTTCCATGCGTCTGCTATGTTCCAATAGTGGTGGTCATACAAATTATTATGGGCATACACATATAGGGGCCCTATAGGGATCCACACCCTAAAATCTGGAGGGGTTCGGTTTCCACCACTCTTCAAGATAAATGTAGCCTCCTTAGTCATGGGCTCATGCCCATACTCAACCATGATTCTCTCCAAAGTATAAATCGTCTCCAATTTAGTCCAACTCCTTCTCCCCATGGGATCATATCTCAACCGGTCGACTACAGCAGCCCACCTAGTGTATCTCAATCCATCTTTCCATAGTTTGAACATTTCCCCTATAGTCCGAGGATGTCCGGCTAAAGCAAAGTCTACACACAACTCTCTCAACCTTAGCCTATACTCCACCATAGTCTCGTCATTCCTCTTGGTGAAGTTCCTAGCCTGTTCCTTGGTCTCACCCAAAGAGACCTATAATAACAGAAGGCTTCTAATTAGACTTAGCAAGCAAGAAAAATTTTCAACTCCATTTGAACCTATAATTAGATTTCTAAGTCCGGTTTCTATTAGTTCTATTGTCTTGTTTTATAACCTAGGGCTCTGATACCAACTTAAACTGTCACGCCCTATAGGGTATCCTAAACATAACAGCCCGCCACATACTATATAAGACTCTCGAATTGTCACGCCCCATAGGGTACCCTAAACGTAACAGTCCGCCACATGCCATATAAGATTCCCGAATTACCACCTTAGTCCTTCGAGAGTCTCATATAGATGTAAGGCGTACCTTTACACAATAGAGTACAAGTCCAAATGGAGATAAAAGCTTAATTTGGCATGCATGGGCAATAGGATATAACTCATGAACATAAATAAATATTACATAATTCTAAGGGGCATTCCCCCGCAAAAGAATATTTAACGGTCCATTACAGTCATCCAAGTCTTAGAAGTTTTCTATGGAAGTCTAATACAAAAATTACAACTTCTAGGGAAAACTCCTAGCTTCGGTACCTGTTCAGCCGGGTCTCTTCGCCTAAGCCATAAATGCGTAAGCTGCAAAAGGAATGGTCTGTAGGGACGTAAGCTAACTAGCTTAGTGAGTGTAATCTCCCACAAAAACATTTATATCACAACAATTCAGCCAAGTTATTAATCAAGCAAGTGTATGCATCAAACACATGAGTTCAACATACATATGACCAACTGGAAATCATATGTGGATGGAATTGCGCCCTCCATCCCGGTTAGCAGATTAACGAATCATGCGGTACGACAATATCTCGTTTGGCTCACGCTAACCTACGATTATTCGATGTCGTTTATGGTTCACGACTAACCTACGATTATTCGATGTCGTTTATGGTTCACGACTAACCTACGATTATTCGATGTCGTTTATGGTTCACGACTAACCTACGATTATCGATGTCGTTTATGGTTCACGACTAACCTACAAATGCTCATGCTCCATCCCCTTGTGATATGCACATGTCGATTTATCATTTACTCAAGTAGTTGATTAAGCCAATTTACTTAGGCGATCAATCAATTTATCAGACAATCCATCATAGCTAACTATTCAATCAAAGTTTATCACCCGGTTTCGATATTCTTAATTTATTTCTCACATCATCAACAATCATATAATTTCCCAATAATCCCCATTATTCATTTTCCATTCAATTGGCCTACATTCTAGTGCACTACTTTACAAGCACATACAATAAATGAATTGGGAAGAAAAACTCACTCCGCCATTGGTACTCCGGTCTTCTAGTAGTAATAGTCCGGAGGTAACTCGTCACTGTCCACGGGTTCACCTATTCATATAAGAAATTACCCTAATAAGTATTCTATCAACTTAGGACACTAAAACTCTAAGGAAACTTAGTGAAATCGGAATTCGCGTCATTTTCGAAGTTCCGTTTTAAAATGGCCATAACTTGGTCGTTTTAAGTCGGAATTTCGCAAATTTTATACCGATTTCTATCTACTTCGGAAGAGCTTTCTAAATATGAATTTTAAATCAAGTTTTGAAAATATCTAAGCCTCGGAATTGAGGGATCAGATCTGTACAGCGGGTTCCTTGATTCCGAAAATGCGGTTTTCATGAATGCATTTGAGATTCCTAAGTGTAATATGATGCTAAATGCAATGGAAATGATTTTCCCTATCATGGATGTCATGATGTGAACCTTAAGGAGTCTATGTTCTTATAGCTTTTAGATTTAACGATTTTTTTTTTAAAACAAACTTTCCTTAGAAACCATTTCCTCTCAGCGTTTAGTAAGTGAGTTTACTACATTTGACCACATCTACATTTTACATGGACTTTCTTTAGAAGAACTCTACTTTACTTAAAGAAATTTTGACCCTTATTTTAGTTATACCCTAGGACCTTTATTTCTTTAATAAAATACACATTTACAAACTTTTAAGTGGGTCTTTTACCAAGGGGTTTCCAAAAATCCGAATTTACAAAAGTTCATTTTCAAGTTGATTCTTTTAGGAAAAATATATTTTATACTTGAAACTTTAAGTATCTATCATACCTATATACTAAGGACTTCATTTATTGAGAAAATATCATTTTTGAAGTTGGAAAAATAGTGTTTTCTAACCCTTCATCCATTATTACGAATTGGTTTTTCATAACTTTTAACTCAAAACTCCTATGGACTTCATCTCTTGTTTTCAACATTTTCTTTAGTAAAAACTCCTTTAGACTCATGAAAAATACCACTAATCATTATCTATTACCCATAGGCTTTATTTCTCTTATAAAATATAAGTTTAGAAGTTGTTAAAAGTGTTTTTGACCTTGGTTTTCAAAGTCATCCGAATTTTCAAAAGTCTTTTTCTTGTAAAGTACTTTTCTTTTTGACTTTATGGACCCATATATATAGATCTATACACTAGAAAAGTCATTTACTAAAGACAAAAGTGGTAAAGACTATTTATGCACATATGAACAAAATAATAATGAAACTATAAATGCCTACATGATCATGAGTATCAAGATGATGGATCTACTTTATCAAAAGCTTAAATGAGTTTTTAAAAACATAAAAACAATATTTTTATAAAAGATCCTTTGTTTAAAAGACTTTTTGATGGTTAAAAGTAAAGCTTTTGGTATGGAAACTTCTTTAAAAGATAGATCTACTTTGTAATGGTTCGGGATTTTGTTTTGCTATCTCATTGTTCCTACTACAAGATCATGAGAACATAGAGTTGAGATAACCAAAAATCACTTAGCCATAACAAAGCTTCATGAGTTGGAAGTAGTGGAGCATAACTTACTTGAAGTGGATGTAAGATAGAAGAGAAAAATGAGAAGTTGAGAGTGTGTGTGTGTGGCTCCACAAGTTTCGGCCAAAGGGAAAAATAAGGAGAGGAAGAGAGCTTTTGCACACTTTGTGAGTTTTGGAAAAGAAAGAATGAGGAGAGAGAGAATAAAGATAGTTTATATAGGAAGTGAAATAGGTTAAATGGATGAGAAAAAAATCAAAAGGAGCATGGAAGGGGGGGGCGGCCATATGCGCCGGTTTTGAAGAGAAAAGGGGGGGAAAGACTTGATTTGTCTCACTTGATTTGCCTTGATTTGATCTTTGCTTCCTTTGTCATACTTTGTAAGATATGAGGTGACAAAAGTTATGGAAGAATGGGTTTGATTTGAGTGATTAGTAAGGTTTAGGCTTGTAGGGTGGCTAATAGGTAGTGTAGGTGTACTTTATGAATAGTAATGAATAGTTGACAAGACAATTTAATTCCGGTAGTAATGAAATACGAATAAAAGGTTATAACTGTATTTTTCATAAACCGGAAAGTTATGAAAAATATATTTTTGAAATCCTTATTTTAATTCGGTTCTAATGAGTACTCATAAGAATATTTTTGAAATTCTAGTTCCGGGGCACGTTTTTCTATAATGGGTCTCGGATGACCCGGAATCGAAATTTTAAAATCAAATATTTTCTTAGTTTGAAATATATTGAAGAATTATAATCAAAATTAAATTTTCTTAGAAAATTTTATTAACTGGAAACCGAGTAAAAGCCGGAATTAGGGTTTCTAGTTCTCACTCCAGGCTTGAGCTACTCCAGTTTAGGGTTTTGGTTTCCGGTTCTAAGGTTATCTTAGCTACTTGAAAAACCGGGGTTTACACGAATTCCCTATCCGAGCCCTTCGGGAGTCTTGTATAGATGTAAAGCATCCCTTTACGATAATAGAATACTCAACCAATGAAGTTAAGTAGTTTAATGAGACATTCATTAGCCATAGATAATAAGCCAAAACGCATAAATATACTTTACAAAATCTAAGGGGTATTCCCCCGCAAAATAATATCAAGTCCATTATAGTCATATAGAGTCTTTTAGTTTCCAACGGAAGTCTATACACAAAAATGAAGTAAACTTCTATGGAAAACTCCTATCTCCGGTACCTGAGCTGTAGCTTGCCTCGGTCTAAGCCAGATAAACTCGTGATGCAATAAGTAAAAACTATGGGGCGTAAGCTAACTAGCTTAGTGAGTAAGAACTTCCATATCACAATTAAGTACAATACATTCAAACAAGTGATTATTCACACAAATGTATGCATTAGACAAATGAGTTCAACAAACATATGACCAGCCGAAATCATATGTGGATGGACTTACGCCCTCCATCCCGGGTTAGCAGATTAACGAATCCTGCGGTACGACGCCATTTAAGCCCACGGTCAACTAAACAATAATTCGTTTTATGGACCACGATTAACCAACAATTTCGTTTTATGGATCACGATTAACCAACTATTCGTTTTATGGATCACGAAAAACCAACCACTGCTAATGCTCCATCCCCATCGTGATATGAATGAATCCAATTACAATTGAAGTCAAATATACATTAATCCAATTCTTTTAGGTGACCAACAAATATTCGCAGACATTCGATATAAAAGATTAGCTAATCAATCAATAGCTTAACACCCGGTTTCGATATTTCTTAAGTTCCATTTCACACATCAACAGCAGACAAATATATAATTCCCATATACCCCATCATACATATCCATTTTTAACTTTGCCAACACCACTAGTGCCACTACATTACAATCACAATCATTAATTGAGAGTGGAAGTGGTACTCACTCGGCCATTGGTTCGCCGGTCTTTCAGTAATAGTAATCGGGCGGTAAGGTATCGTCTTGCTCGGGATCACCTACCAAGTAAGAATAATCCTAATGAGATTCTCATCATGTAACTAATCCAAGCTATGCATCTAAACTAGATGAATTCGGAATGCTCGCTATTTGCGGAAGCTCCGACTTAAAACGGCCATAACTTGGTCATTTTAACTCGGAATTTCGCAAATTTTATATCGATCTCTATCTGCTTCGAAAGATCTATCTATTTCTAATATTATTTTCAAGTTTTGAAAACATTAAGGTCACGGAACAGTAGGATCAGATCTGTTCCGTAAATCCTCCAATTCCGAAAATTTGTTTTGCTTTTGATGAAAAATGTTCCTAGTTGATGATTCATGCATAAATGGTATATGAATGAATTCCTATCACGAATATCATGTAATGAACTCCATATATGCATGGTTTTGATGATCTTTGATGGCGGACTCTTATGAATTCCTAATTATTAAGAAATTCCCTAATGATCCCTTATAAAAAGTTACTATTATCAACCTTACATCCCCTAAGGTTTTTATGATTTTATCCTTAGAATTTACTTATCACCTAATTAAAAATGAGTTCCCAACATCCATATTAGCCATGACCTTCATTTATGCATAAAAATCCACATTTTCCATTGAGCAAATATGTTTTTGATTGAGCTACTTATAAAAATCCGAATTTTGAAATTTTCATTTCCTTACAATTTCCTTATGAGAAAACTTGTTTAGTGTATAAAAAATTGAAGCTCCAATATATCTAATATCTAAAGACTTCATTTAGCTCATAAAACATCCAATTTAAACTTAAATACTAGGTGTTCATGTAGGCATGATTCTAAATTACGAATTTTACTTCTAATCACCATCTCAATATTTTTCATTCTAACTCCACTACTTGTTTCACATTTTTATCATGCCTAAACTCATCTAAACTTATGAAAATCATTCCTTAAGGGCATCTATTACATATACCTTCCAATTTTTATGAAAAATATGAGTTTTAAAGGGGTTTTGGTGGTCTTTAAGGTAGGGTTCTAAATCCATCCGAATTTCCAATAAATCATTTCTAACAAAACCTTTCTTTTTCAATCTTCTTGCCTTCTACACATGTAGATCTACCATCTAACCTATCTATACATAGACAAGACCACATTTTTATGATCATCAATGCATGAGCATCAAAATAAACATATGGACATAAAGATAGATGAAGATATACATGTCTAAACCTTAGATCTACTAAATACGATGCATGAATCATAAACTTCATGGCATGAACATCAATATATATGCAAGATCTCTACTTTACATGCATGAATAAGAGGATATCTAGCAAAGACTCATTTAAACACTAGATCCATGTCTTGTGATGGCTTGATATTCTTGTTCAAGTGTTTTCATGTCCCTAGCATGAGCTCAATGGGATTAAATGAGAAAACACACAAGAGATAGCTTTGCCATTACAAGATTTAGATAGCTTTGCCATTACAAGATTTAGGAAGAATAAAAGCTTAAATTAACATACCAATGGAGTTTTGAAGTAGAAAAGAGAGATTTCGAACTTGTTGTGTGAGTGTGAGAGGGAGGGGTTCACGGCATCAATGGGAGGAGGAGGGGAGAGTTTTTACTTTAGTAAAATTTGAAATAAGTGAAAATGAGGAGAGAGAGAGAAAAATGTGTTTATATATGAAGACATTAGGGTTTGTTAATGAATAAAAATTAGTAAAAACAATTCAAATGAGGGGAAAAGAAGAAGGGAGGGGGGGGGGGGGGGGGGGGGGGGGGGGGGGGGGGGGGGGCGCGGCCATTAGGGCATGTGTGTGTGTGTGTGTTTTGAATTTTGATATTTTGTAATTTAGATAATTAAAATGTAATAAATGTGATAATTATCTAAGAGACAAAATTTCTTGGAAAAGAAAATTGAAATGAGTAGTTGTAACGATGTAAGAATAGGGTATGGGTAGTGTGTAGTGTAGGTTGTACTTGTGAATAGTAGACAAGACATCTACTTTACCGATTGTAACGAAAATACGGGAAAAGGCTATAACTGTAATTTTTATAGCCCGGAAAATTATAAAATTGATATTTTTGGAATCCTTATAAAATTATGGTTCGAATGAATATTCCGAAATATTTTTCTGAGTTCGTGGTCCCGGGGCACGCTTTTCCGTAATTGAGCTCGGGAAGGCCCGGAATTGAAAAATTCCCGAATTTAAAACTTTCAAAGGTCTAAAATATACTTTAGAATAATAATTCAATTTCGTTTACTTTATAAAATTTCTTTTATTATGAAACCGAAGGAAAGCCGGATTTAGGGTTCCTAAGTTTCTCTTACTAGACTTGAACTGGTCCGGATTAGGGTTTCGCTTTCAACTCCCGGGGTTTCCTAACTACTGAGAATACCGGGGTTTACAATATCCAAACTTAGCAAATTCAGAATCCTCGCTATTTACGGAAGTCCCTACTTAAAATGGCCATAACACGGAATTTCGCAAATTTTATATTAATTTCTATCTAATTCGAAAGATCTATCTATTTCTAAAATTATATTCAAGTTTTGAAAATATTTGGGTCACAAAACAGAAGGATCAGTTTTGATCAGTAACGACTTCCATTTTCGAAAAATAGTTTTGTAATTGTTTGAAATGTTTCCACTTGATAAATCAATTATTCATACAATATGAATGATTTGCTAACATGAATGACATGTGATGAGTTTAGTGTATGCATGATCTTGATGATTTTTGTTAAAAGAAAATTTTAGAACTCTTCATTTTGCAAGACTTCAACAATAACTACTTATGAGAAATCTAGTTTCCTAACTTTGATAACTCACTTGTGTTTTATGATTAATTCTTAGGAATTTCTAGTTATCTTGGTTAGAATTGGGTCTTCCTAACATCTACTACCTAAGACCTTCATTTTTACATAAAAATTTGCATTTTACACTTTGCAAATATGTTTTCAAATAGGACTTACTAAAAAATCCGAATTTTTAGAAATCAAATTTTTGAATGATTCCTTTAGAAAAAACTTGTTTAATGCATTAAAATTTAAGACTTTATTATACCTATTCCTTAAGGACTTCATTTATTACATAAAACTTTTATTTTGAGCTTAGATAATAGGTGTTTTTATGGTCTTCATCCAAAATTACGAATTTCACAAGTTGACTAATAACTCAAAATTTTCTATCTTATTTCTACTCTTTGTTTTACACATTAATCTCATCAAAACTCATTTCAACTTATAAAAATCATTACTTAATGATATCTATTACCTATGCCCTTCATTTTTCACATAACACATGAGTTTTAAAGTTGATACAAGGGTTTTTAAAATGTAGCTTTGAAGCCATACGAATTTTTCTTTGAATGTTTCCAACGAAAGCTTTTCCTTTTTAAGCTCTTTGTCCTTTCTACTTAAGATCCACTAACTACCACATTTATATACACAAGACCAAATCTTTATGAGCATTAATGCATGAAAACACAAAATATTCATGTGATCATGAATGTCAAGTATAATATGAGTATCTAAATGCTAGATCTATTACTTATTATGCATGAAAAGGAGTTTAAAAGCTTGATCAAGGATGTTTATGCAAGATCTCTAAATTTATATGCATGAACATGAAAATATCTCAACAAAAACTCATTCAAACACAAGATCCACTCTTGTGATGGCTTGATATTCATGTATTAGCATTTTCTTATCCCTAGCAAATGCTCATGGGGAATTAAAGTGAAAATACTCATGAATAATCTTGCCATTACAAGATTAAATGGTAGAAAGACTTAAGATTCATCACCTAAAGTTGGACTAAGAGAAGAACTGAAGAAGAAATGAAGCTTGTTTTGTGTGTGTGTGTGGGTGGTGGTGGTGGTCATGGCAATAGAGAGGAAGTGGAGAGGATTTTGTGAGTTTTGAACAACTGAAATGAGAATGAAAGAGAGAGAAAATTAAAAGACTATTTATATTAAGTGAATTAGGGTTTGTTTTTTTTATAAAAATGAGAGAAAATAAAACAAATTGGAGGCAATTTGGGGGGGTCATGCATCGGCCATGCTAGGAGAAGGGGAAGAGAGAGATTTGAAATTTTTTAATTTGTAATTTATGTAATAAAAAGTATTAAATGCGATTATTTGTTAAGAGACAAAAATTCCTTGGAAAAAAAATATATAATGAGTGTTTGTCAGGATGTAAGACTAGGATATAGGTTGTGTGTGTAGTAGGTTGTACTTGTGAATAGTAATAAACAGTAGACAAGATATTTACTTTACCGGTAGTAAAGAAAATACGGGAAAAAGACTAAAACTATAATTTTTATAACTCAAAAGATTATAAAACTTACATTTTTGAAATCCTTACAAAATTTCGGTTCTAAAGAGTATTCCAGAATATTTTTCTGAATTTCTAGTTCCGAGGCTCGCTTTTCCGTAATAGAGCTCAGGAAGGCCTGGAATAGAAAATTTTTCGAAATCAAAACTTTCTATGGTTTGAAATATACTTTAAAATAATATTCCACATTAAATTATTTTATAAAAGTTCTTTTGATTTGAAACCGAAGGAAAGCTAGACTTAGGGTTTTTAGGTTTCTCTCACAAGGGTTATACTAATCCGGTTTAGGGTTTCGTTTTCCGGTTTCCGAAGTTTACTTGATTACTAGGAAAACCGGGGTTTACAGCTTCACAATGAGTCAAGCTTAAGACAAAAAGGCAGTTAATAAAGTGGGAACGACACAATAAAAGAAGGAAGAAACTCAAGACAGTAGAAAAATTTAGGAGGATTGGAAAGAGATGAGTTCTTAAATTTCAAGTGGGTAATCACGTGAGCTTGAAGGTGAATCCCATTAAGAAGGTATGAAATGTATGTACCTAAGGAAGGTTGAGCCCGAGATACATTGGACCCTTGAGATGCTAAGACGAATTGGAGATCTAGCGTATTAGTTTGCCTTGTACGCCAAAATCCATAAGGAACAGGCCATGTGTCCTATGATTCAATACTAAGGAAATATGTACCAGATCCAAAAAGAATCATAGAGTTGAAACTCGTTTAGTCAAAAGAAACCTTACTGACAGGGAACATCCAGTGCTAGTCATGAATGCAAGAACGCAAAGATTGCATAACCAAGAGACTCGGTAAGTGAAAGTATTATAGAAGAACCATGCATTTGAGGAGGCAATTTAAGAGACTAAAGAGGAAATTCGGAGTAAGTATTCCGAGTTGATCTAAAAGGGGATAAGTAAGTTTCAGTTTTGTGGACGAAACTCTGTTTAAGGGGGGTAGGTTATAAAACCTTGTTTTCTTAGCAAACCTGAGTTCGATTTCAGAAAACTTAAAAAGCGGAAACAGAAACCCTAAAAGAATACCTGTGGACTAGTTAGACGTAGAAAGCCTATGTCTGACAATGCTAATAATGAAATCCCAAAAGATTGGAAACGAGTTAACTCCAAAATAAAACCCAAAATCGAAAAGTTAACTATAAATCCTAAGTCAACAAATCCTCAAGAAATCCTAACAGTTTAGACTCGACAATTCCAGGTTCTCAAACCAAGAAGTCGAAATATGAGTGGAAAGTGTAGGTTGACTCGTATTAATATTAAGATGCTTAACAATATCAAATGAGTGGATTTTCTATCACGCCCCGAAGCGTATCCTAATTATGGCAGTCTACGGTACATAATATTAAAGCCTAAGAATGACCACCTCAGTCACGCGAAGGCTTCTATACTATGTACACGGTGTCTAACACATGAAGGAGACACATCGAAGTGATACATTTTATGTTGATATAACTTGAGTAACAATGTAAAGGAATTTCAATTTACTATACTCCTCCAATTACATTCGTCAAAAGATTCCAATACATAAAACTATTACAAGGTGTTGGTCCCGAAAAGATAACCAAGAGAGGGGGTGAATTGGTTATAAAAACTTGTTTTAAAAATAATTGCAAACAAAAATCCACACCACTTGATTATACTATAAAATGGCTTTAGATCTTTCTTGTAAATGTGAAAATCACAAATGAACACTTAAAAACAACACAACAGATCAAAACACAATGCTCAAGCACTCGGAAAATAAGTTTGAGTTCTAAATGTTTTCTCCTTGGAACTTTCTGAAATACCCTCTGACTAAATAACAATAACTACACTCCTCCTTGCTTCACTTTCTGACTCAAGAACACATGCAGCAAGTGAAATTAAATTTGCACGAAAAAAAAAAGAGATGAGAGAAGAGATTGCAAATTCAATATATAGAGGTTCCGTCTTGAGCGTCAATCCTCTCTTCCAGCTCCAAGCCAGGGTCACCGGTAATCCACACCGGTTTTGTTCCACTAATCCAATCAATGAAAATCGTTACAAGAAGTTCACAATTCACTCAGCTTGATTCTCTCAAACAATCAAACTACTGAGCCTACTTGCAACTCATAATCACTCAAACAAAAAGTAATTCAAAATCTGAGGAAAACAATAACAATCCTCTACAGTGTTGCAACGAAGAAGATGAACAGTAACGAATACACAATTTCGCTCTTTTTCTTTTTCGATATGTTATCCTCTATGTATGTTGTTGTTGTTATTTCTGACTTGAAGCTCCTGGATTTTATTTGTTTCCTTCAATGTTCGAATTTGAATTTTCCAGATAAGCCTCAATTTCAAATTTCCGAGAAAGACGATATGATAAGCTCTGTTTCCATGTTTTTCGTTTGACAAAATCCCTTCAAGTTTATCTTCATAATCTGCCTTGCTTTTGAAATTAGAACATCTAATAAACTTCCATAAGATTGGGATAACCTCAAATCACTATAATCCTGCATAAAATTCTCAAACAAAAGAAATTCGAATCACTTTTCCGTTGAACTCGTTTGCCACTGTTCATGCTTCATCTTCTTTTATTACCGCTCATCAGATTTATTGATTCTAATCTGATTTCAGACAAGCTCTATAATTTACCGCTTGTGTCTTATCCTTTATTTATGTAATATATATTTCCTTCATTTTCTCTTATGCAATTCGTCCAAAATATTCAGAATAAGAAATAAACTTGAATTGTCATGATTATATTTAAATCCATAAAATGAAAACCCTGTGGATATTGAACCAACTTATGTGGAACAGATTGAATATATTTCCCAAATACATCCAATCTTTGGAGCTAGGTCTTCAATGGATCGATTAAAACTTGTTTTTCTTCATAAAAGGTTATATCACACTTTCTGACTTTTGCTTCTGATATACCTTCTGCAGGTTATATTGTACCTTCTGACTTTACTTCTGATATACCTTCTGCCTTGGTTTAAGAACTTGTTTATAAGCAATCTACCTTCTACCTAACTTTCTGAGTATTCTTCTGAGTTGTGTAAAGAATTAATTTCTAAACTTCTTGATAAATTTTCTGACAAACACAACTCAAAATAATTTTTATTTCATTCTTTTTGTTATCATCAAAATCTATAATTGAGAAAAACCAACATTCTCCCCCTTTTTGATGATAACAAAACTCATATATAAACAAAATCATAAAATTCGAAGACAAGGTGCGTGATCATCAGAATGCCATAAACTATATCCGGCAAAATAATATCCTGCAAAATATTGATCAATATACCATCATATCTCATACAATCATATATCTAGATAAATCCATTAAAATATTTAATTTAAGTTTATTTTGTTTATCTTTTCTCCCCCTTTTTGTTAGCATCAAAGAAACCAATCATTAAATTAAATTTACTCCCCCTTACTATATGCCAAAAGATAGAAAATGCATTAATACGAATTAAGGAAGATAGCATCTAAGGTCATAATTGCATAGTCTTTAGCAAACAGAAATAGGCACATAGTCAGAAAAACAAAAGAAATTTATTTTTTCTTTGGTGGAATTTTCTTTGCTTGCTTCTTCTTCCTTATGGGAAGAGTTCGTCTCACAGGGACTTTTGGTTCAGCTTGTGAAGTTTCAAGTTGAGTTGAGTTGGGAGGTTGGTTAAGATGCAATATGTTCTCAGCAATTTGATGTGTAGGAAGATTTTGAGGAGGAATGAGATGCATTGCTTCTAAGGCATCTGAAGCTTGAGTCTCGGAATGATCAGAAGGTTTAGGAACTTCAACTGTGGTACCCTGAATTTCCTCATCGTGAGTACCATGAACACCTTCTTCGGAGTGCTGTTTTTCTTCTTCCTGTACTGGAGCTAGTGTCTCATTGGTGGTCTCACTTATTGGAGCTTGAGTAGTGATTGCTGGTTCACTGATGCTCTGTGGAACAGCTGGAGTATCAGATCCAAGAGAGTTACCAGCAATAATATCTTCTTAAGATATGACTTTAGGTTGTCCAATAGGTTGTGAGTCTGGTTGATTTTGTGAACTGATAGCTTGAAGAATTGATTTGGTTAAATCGGTCTTCAAACCATCAAATTTTTGATCAATTATGTCCAACAACTCAGATTTTAAACTTGCGTTAGATGTTTCTCCTGGAGGAACCGCACCTTCTGAGTCACTCTCTGACTCAGTATCATCAAATACTTTTACGCCTTCTCTTATCTCAAATTTACCTCCAGTCCTTATTTCATGTGATTTCTTTCTCTTTCCCAACACTTTTTCTTTTCCTGCTATTTTAGAAAGCAAATCCTCTTTCTCATTTTATTGCCTCGCACTCTCTGATCTATCCTCTGCCTCTGGGAGCAACTCACATTCAGCTAGAGATTTGATCTTTTGCCAATCAAACTTGAATTTAAAATATTTAGGATGACGATACCAAGAACCATCCTTAGAGAACCAAAATTTTTCAGAAACAAGTATTCCCATTTTCTTTGTATTAAGTTCTCCAAACTTCTTTAAACCGACTGTCGATTTAAAATTTTTGGGTAACTTAATTTTCTTGAAATTGAAAAGTTTCATCAAAAGATTTCCATAGGGCTTGTTTCGTCGAGTTCTCCACATATGTTTCAAGATTATGGTTGGTATGTCTAAATTTAAATTCTTTTTTATTGCTAAAATGATCAATCCCTCTTCTGTGGAAATCGTTGTTGTGCTACCCATCTTAGGTAAAATGCAATCCACAATTGCTTTATGCAACAGGCCAATCAAACTTCTGTATAATTTTTCATTAACTTTCTTACCTTGAGAATCAGTATCTAACCTGATTGATGAACTCATTGGTGTAGCAACTTCTTTTGTCTTCTCGAATCCAAACTTTTTCAGAATTTGTTTGGTATACTTTTCTTGATGAATGAAAATTCCATCTTTTGATTGTTTGATTTGTAATCCCAAAAAGAAATTTAATTCACCCATCATAGACATTTCAAATTCTGCCTGCATAAGCTTTGTAAAATCTTGACAATATTTCTCATTAGTTGAACCAAATATGATGTCATCAACATATATCTATACAACTAGAATATCTGTATTATAATGCTTGCTAAACAAATTAGTATCAATTTTACCTCTTTGATATCCACTTGAGATAAGATACTCACTGAGTCTCTCATACCAAGCTCTTGGTGCTTGTTTGAGTCCATACAAAGCTTTTCTTAGTTTGAAAACATGATCAGGCTTAATATGATCTTCAAATCCAGGTGGTTGTTCAACAAAAACTTCTTCTTTAATATAACCATTCAAAAATGCACTTTTTACATCCATTTGAAATAATTTGAAATCTTTGTAACAAGCATAAGCAAGTAATAATCTTATTGCTTCCAATCTAGCTACTGGTGCATAAGTTTCATCATAGTCTATTCCTTCTTCCTGAGAATATCCTTTAGCTACAAGTCTAGCTTTATTTCTAACTATTTTACCATTTTCATCTAGTTTGTTCTTAAAAACCCATTTAGTACCAATGATTGATTTGTTTGTAGGTCTAGGAACTAAATCCCAGACATTATTTCTTTCAAATTGATTCAATTCTTCATGCATAGCATTTATCCAATTATTGTCTTTTAATGCTTCTTCAATATTACTAGGTTCAATTTCAGATAGCAAAGCAGAATAATTCTCCAAGTCTTGTAATCTTGATCTAGTTCTTATTCCAGATTCTATGTCACCAATAATTAATGAAGATGGATGAGATGATTTGTATTTCCATACTTTTGAACTTTCAGGATTTTCAGAAGTTATTTTCTGCTTACCTTCTGCTTTACTTTCTGCTTTACCTTCTGCTTTACTTTCTGATATATCAGATTGTTGATCTTTCTCCAAAGTACCTTTTGCTTTACTTTCTGACATATCAGAACTTATTTTTCCTCTCACTTCAGAAGTAAAACTGTTATCTTTGTTCATAGATGCAAGCATCATCATCATCAAAATCATCTTTCATATCAATGAATCGCACATTTATAGATTCTTCAACTACTTTTGTTGTTTTATTATAAACACGATATGCTTTACTATATTGTGAATATCCTAGAAAAATTGCTTCATCAGATCTTTCATCAAATTTTCCAAGATTATGTGCATTCTTTTTCACAAAACATGTACAACCAAATACATGAAGATATGATACTGATGGTTTTCTACCACGAAACATTTCATATGATGTTTTTGTAGTTAGAGGTCTAATGTATATTCTATTCATAATATAACATGCAGTTGAAACGGCTTCAGCCCAAAAATGTTCAGCTATTTTGCTTTCATTTAACATAGAACAAGTCATCTCTTGAATAGTTCTATTCTTTCTTTCTACTACACCATTTTGTTGTGGTGTATAAGGTGCTAAAAAATTGTGACTTATTCCATGTTCTTCACAAAATGAGATAAACATAGCATTATCAAATTCCGTTCCATGATCAGTTCTTAATGAAATAATAGATAGTCCTTTTTCATTTTGAATTTGTTTAGCAAACTTATGAAATATTTCAAAAGTGTCAGATTTGTGTTTAAAAAGAACACCCATGTATATCTAGAAAAATCGTCTACTATGACTAGTCCATATTTGCTACCTCCTAGACTCCTAGTTCTAGTAGGTCCAAACAAATCTAGATGCAAAAGCTCAAGAGGTCTTTTTGTTGAAATCACATTTATACATTTATCAGAAACTGAGACCATCTTGTTCTTTAAACATGTTGAACACTTTACATCATGCTTTATGTTTAATTTAGGTAAACCAACAACAATATTTCTTTTTGAAAGTTTTTCTAAGTGGTTGAAATTTACATGACCAAGTTTTCTATGCCAAACATGTATACTATCATTCATAGATAAGAAGCAATATTCAACTCATATCAGATGGAGTAATTAGATACACATTCCTTTTTCTAAATCCTTCAAACAATTTAATTCCATTAGAATCGTATGCAAAACACTTGTCCTTTTCAAAATTATTTGATAACCTTTATCACATAATTGACTTATACTTAAGAGATTATGTTTTAAACCTTTAACCAAAGAAACATTCTCAATCATGTAAGGAGAATAACCAATTGTTCCTTGACCAATTATCTTACCACGACTGTTATCACCAAATCTCACATACCCTTTTTCTTTCCATATTAGACTAGTAAACAAGAAGCATCTCCAGTCATGTGGCCTGAACATCCACTGTCCAAGTACCATGTTCCTTTTATTTTTGCTCCTTGTTCCTACAAAATATAAACAAGGTGATCAAACCCTTTTAGGAACCAAACAAACTTGGGTTCTTTAAAAATCAAGCTCGTTTTATCTTGTTTCTTAACTTGATATGTACTGAGCTTGTTTCTTTTGTAGAAACAAAATTTTTCAATATGACCTATTTTGTTACAAAAAGAGCATGAATATGTATGTGTATAATACCTTTGATTTGATTTTTGATAGTGATTTCGTTTTGGATAAATGTTAGATTCATACCTGTTCCCTCTGCTATACCTTCTGAGTCTGCCTCTGCCGTCGCTGTTCTTGGTGTTTTTAAGATGATGAACAGTACTTTCGACATTTCCAGATCTTTGGGCTTTAACAAATGTTGTCCTTTTTACATTATTTGAAGAACTACCAGATTCATATCCAATCCCAGATTTTATACATGAAGGTCTTTGACTATTAATTAACATATTCAACTTCTTATCACTCTCATTAAATTTGTTGAACGTGTTCTTGATAGATCGTGACAGATCCTCTACTCGACCATTTAGTTCTCTTATTTCGTTTTTTAATACTTCATTTTCCTTCCTTAAAACATCGGTTTTATTAAACAATTTCTCATTATCATTTTTCAACATATCATTTTCATCAATGATTAACTTGTTTGTTTGGCGCATAACATCCTTCTCATTCTTTAATGCTTTATTCTCAATATCTAGTTTAGATATCTTCGAATCTGCCTTTTTAAGTGCTCTAAGAAGTTTCTTCATTTCAGAATACATGTCAGATTCACTCAATTCTTCATCAGAATCAATACGTACCTCGGAAGCTGCCATGAGACAAAGTTGGCTTCTTCTTCGTCTTCACTTTCACCTTCTGATTCACCTTCTGAGGCATCGAGGTCACTCCATGTAGCCATCATTGCACGACTTTTCTTTTTGAATTTCTTCATCTTCTTCTTAAGAATTGGACATTCGTACTTGATGTGGCCTGGTTGTTTGCATTCATAGCAAACAATTTCTTTCTTTTCCTTCTTTTCTTCCTTTTCTTTGAATTCTTTCCTGAAACATATTTGTTATCTTTATTGAAATTTTTGAATTTCTTACCTTTGAAGAACTTGTTCAATCTTCTAGCTAACATGCCGACATTTTCCTCAAAGTCATCATCATCAGATTCATCATTGACTACTTTCTTTGCTTTGAATGCTATTGCTTTTGGACTTTCTTCAACTTCCTCTGTCGTGTGAAGATGTGACTCATAGGCTAGCAATTTCTCCCTCAATTGACTTAGGCTCAGCTTGTTCAAGTCTTGAGCTTCCTCAATCGCGGTCTTTTTTGCATCCCATGACTTTGGTAAAATCCTGAGTTTTCCTGACAAGATCAGGATCATTCATCTTCTTTCCAAGAGAGGTTAGTTCATTAGTAATAGCAGTAAAGCGATTAAAAACTTCTTTTATTTTCTCATTAGGCTTGATCTTGAACAATTCATATTGTTGTATCAAGAATTGATTTTTGTTTCCTTGATAGTGTTAGTTCCTTCATAAGTATTAGATAAAGTGTCCCAAATATCCTTAGCTGTTTCACAAGAAGAAATCAGATAAAATTCAGAAGGAGCTATTGTAGTAAGTAAGAGATTCTTAGCCGTGTTGTTCCTTTCTATGATCCTTAATTCAGCAGTAGTATATGTATCATCATCAGTCATAGTCACTGGAATATCTCCAAATGCAATCACCTGCCAAGAAGCATAGTCATTAGCTTTCACATAGGTAGACATGCGCATTTTCCAATATAGGTAATTTGATCCATCAAAATATGGAGCTCGGTTAATAGCAATGTTATTTTCAGCCATTTGAAAAGATCACTCAAATAAAATAAATGAGAACGCTCTGATACCAATTGTTGGTCCCGAAAAGATAACCAAGAGGGGGGGTGAATTGGTTATAAAAACTTGTTTTTAAAAATAATTTCAAACAAAATCCACTTGATTATACTATAAAATGGCTTTAGATTTTCTCGTAAATGTGAAAATCACAAATGAACACTTAAAAACAACACAATAGATCAAAACACAATGCTCAAGCACTTGAAAAATAAGTTTGAGTTCTAAATGTTTTTTCTTTGAACTTTCTGAAATACCCTCTGACTCAAGAACAATAATTACACTACTCTCTGCTTCACTTTCTGACTCAAGAACACATGCAGCAAGTGAAATTAAATTTGCACGAAAATAAAAAGAGATGAGAGAAGAGATAGCAAATTCGATATATAGAGGTTCCGCCTTGAGCGTCAATCCTCTCTTCCAGCTCCAAGCCAGGGTCACCGGTAATCCACACCGTTTTGTTCCACTAATCCAATCAATGAAAATCGTTACAAGAAGTTCACAATTCACTCAGCTTGATTCTCTTAAACAATCAAACTACTGAGCCTACTTGCAACTCACAATCACTCAAACAAAAAGTAATTCAAAATCTGAGGAAAACAATAACAATCCTCTACAGTGTTGCAACGAAGAAGATGAACAGTAACGAATACACAATTTCGCTCTTTTTCTTTTTCGAAATGTTATCCTCTATGTGTGTTGTTATTTCTGACTTGAAGCTCCTGGATTTTATTTGTTTCCTTCAACGTTCGAATTTGAATTTTCCAGATAAGCCTCAATTTCAAATTTCCGAGAAAGACGATATGATAAGCTCTGTTTCCATATTTTTCGTTTGGCAAATCCCTTCAAGTTTATCTTCATAATCTGCCTTGCTTTTGAAATTAGAACATCTGATAAACTTCCATAAGATTGGGATAACCTCAAATCACTATAATCCTGCATAAAATTCTCAAACAAAAGAAATTCGAATCACTTTTCCGTTGAACTCGTCTGCCACTGTTCATGCTTCATCTTCTTTTATTACCGCTCATCAGATTTATTGATTTAATCTGATTTCAGACAAGCTCTATAATTTCTCGCTTGTGTCTTATCCTTTATTTATGTAATATATATTTCCTTCATTTACTCTTATGCAATTCATCCAAAATATTCAGAATAAGAAATAAACTTGAATTGTCATGATTATATTTAAATCCATAAAATGAAAACCCTGTGGATATTGAACCAACTTATGTGGAACAGATTGAATATATTTCCCAAATACATCCAATCTTTGGAGCTAGGTCTTCAATGGATCGATTAAAACTTGTTTTTCTTCATAAAAGTTATATCACACTTTCTGACTTTTGCTTCTGATATACCTTCTGCAGATTATATTGTACCTTCTGACTTTGCTTCTGATATACCTTCTGCCTTGGTTTAAGAACTTGTTTATAAGCAATGTACCTTCTGCCTAACTTTCTGAGTATTCTTCTGAGTTGTGTAAAGAATTAATTTCTAAACTTCTTGAAATTTTCTGACAAACACAACTCAAAATAATTGTTATTTCATTCTTTTTGTTATCATCAAAATATCTATATTGAGAAAAACCAACACAAGGAAAATCATAAAACCTAGCTAATAACTTCAAGCATTCTTATTCCTTGCCGGAATCCTAAAGTCATTCTCGGCTCCAACCATCACGGTCCCCATTAACATTCTTGAGATAACATTTTTAATCAAACATCTATTGGGGTATAAGCTACACTAGATTAGTGAGTAAGAACTTCCAGGATTGCATTTATAACACATCATACAATCAAGTGATTAGTCAGATAAGTGATATGCATTAAACACGTGAATTCAACAAACATATGACCAACCAGAAATCATATGTGGATGGACTTGCACCCTCCATCGTGGGTTAGCAGATTAACGAATCCTGCGGTATGAACCAAGACCGTTTCAGCTTACGAACAACTTTGAACTATAAATTCGTTTAAGGACAACGATTAGCCAACAAATGCTAATGCTCCATCCCTATCGTGATATGAATGAGTTCAATTTCATCTTCAATTCCAAATAATCAACTATACCAATTCTTTTATGTGATCAATCAATAATCGCAGACAATCAATTCTAATTCATCTATACGAGCAATAGTTAATCACTCGGCTTCGATATTCTTACATTCCATTTCTCATATCAACAACAACCATACATAGCTCCATTATCCCAATCATGCATATTCATTTTATCTTTACCAAATATCTAGTGTAACTATTATTACAATGGACATACAATAAATGAAATCGGAAGTAATACTCACTCGGCTATTGGATCACCGGTCTCTTAGTACAAGTAATCTGGTGGTAAGGAATCATCGATATCGGGGTCACCTAAAAAGAAAGAATACCATAATAAGTATTTCATCACTTAGCTAGGCCAAGCTATCTCATACAAACTATCAAATTTGTAATTCTCGTCCTAAGCGGGAATTCCAACTTAAAACGGCCATAACTTGGTCATTTTAACCCAGAATTTAGCAAATTATATATCGATTTCTATCTACTTCGAAAGATCTATCTATTTATAATATTACATTTAAGTTTTGAAAAATTTTGAAGCTTCGAAAAGGTCGGATCAGATCAGAACAGTAGTAAATTTCAATTTCGAAAAAATAGTTTTGTAAATGTTTGTAATGTTCCTGCTTATAGATTAAATATATGCAACATTGATGATTTCCAATCATGAATGGCATGTTATGAGCTTGATGCATGTATGCTCTTAACAATATTTACTAAAAGAATTTTTAGAAACTTTATTTGTAGACTCCATGGCTATTTACTTTCAAGAAAACTAGTTTCCTAACTTTGATCATTTCCATTTGTTTTGGATTTATTTCTTAAGAAAATATAATTATCTTTGTTAAAATTAAGTCTTCATTATATCTATTACTTATGACCTTCATTTCTACATAAAAATTTCCATTTTACACTTTGTAAACATGCTTTCAAGTAGGATTGATTCTAAAATCCGAATTTTATAAAAATTGTTTTTGTGGTGATTCCTTTAAGTAAAAATCGTTTGATATTTAGAAAATTAAGGCTCAACCATGCCTAGCCACTAAGGACTTCATTTCTTTGATAAAACTTCTAATTTGAGTTTGAAAATATGGGTTCCATGCCATTACTCCATTATTACGAATTTCTTAAAATGACAACAATTCAAATTTTTCTACTTTATTTCTAAAATGCATCATGCATATATGTATTACCTACAAGCTATTGTTATGAAAGTTATGAGATGATCTACCTATATGTATACACATAGACCAAGAATTCCTTTTGAAAACCTTTACTTTGTAAAACTTCGAATTTTACTAGACTTAAGAAAAATAGTTTTGCTTCTTGTAAAATCATATTTTCTTTTAACAAAATTCAACCTTGATGACCTATATAACCATCAACTTCATTATTTCAACAAAAACCTTCATTTTGGGGTTAGAAAATAGGTGTTTACATAGGTGGTTTGTCTAAGTACGAATTTTACCAAATTTAAAATGAAAGCATTGTTTAACCTATTCTTGGAAACCATTCGTTGTTCTAAGATTATATTTTGATAAACATCTTTATCCTTATCAAACTTGGTCTTTGTTATATATATATTCTAGGACTTCCATTTTCCTACAAATTATCATTTTGGCATTTGAAAATAGGTGTTTAAATAGTGGCTATTTTCAATCCGAACTCTTGAGAAATTCATTTGAGTGGTTTTTCTTTGTAAAACTCATTTAGTCTTTCAAAAACCATTTCCTAATGAAACCTATTCCTTAAGGTTTTCATTTCTTTAATAAAATCTTGTTTTGAAGTTGAAAAATGGGTTTTCAAAATTGGTCTTTGTTGAGATCCGAATTTACAAAATTTATTTTTGGACATGCCTTTTGATAAAATCTATCTAAACTTATGAAAATACATTCCTTACATATCCTATCTTAAAAGCTTTCCATATCTTGAATAAAAACTTCATTTTTGAGTTGGAAAACATGTTTTTAAAATATGCCTTGGCCAAAATCCGAAAATGAGATTTTTATTTTGAAAATCACCTTTGATTCTTGTAAAAAGAAGTCTTGATGATATACATATATTAAGCCTTCGTTATCTGAAGTAAAAATTTCATTTTGATACTTGGAAAGTGGTTTTTAAATAGGGGTCTTGCCTAAATACGAATTTTACCATTTTTTGTTTGAGTTCAAAGCCAAGATCTACACTTAATATGAACAAATATAAAAGAAATCCATGGTAGTAAACTATAAATTCATATATCCAAACTTTACTCATCAAAATCATTCATGTTATCTATTCCCTAAGCCTTTCATTTTAAATGAAAAATACACATTTTAAAGTTGAAAAATAACTTTTCTAAATATGGTTCCTTTTTCATCCGAATTTTCAAAAATGATTTTTGTTGAAAATAAAATAGATCTTGAGCTTTCTAAAACTTTCCTACTATCATCATGCTATTACAAGTTATTTATGAACATAAAACAAAAGTCTAATGCATTTATGAACTCAACACACTAGATCTAGTTTACTATACTAGTTATAAATGCATGAACACTAAGATAGTTATGTGAATGATGAATATATGCATAAATCATAAGCAATAACAAAAATAATAACTCAAATAACAAGATCTAAGGCATAAACGAAAATCAAAGCTACAAAAAGTTAGATCTACAAAATATAACTACTTTTAGCAAGAAAATAATAATGATACAAGATAATAATCATGGAGAAGAGGAGTGTTTCATTTTTGACATCATCATCCTTAGTTTTTAAGCTTATGGAAGGTCATTTGATGCATGAAACTCTCACTATACTTTACCTATATCACCTATGGAAGCTTTAAGAAGAAAGTTTACTTAAAAATCTTCAATAATGAAGTGTGAAAGCAAAGTTTAGAAGTGGGGGCAGCTTGTGTTCTTGCAAGAATAAGAACAAAAGAAGAAAGAAAGAGAGGAAAAAGAGAGAGAAAAAGATAAGGAATGGTAAAGGATAAAAGGTGTAAATGAAAGAGAGAGAGAGAGAAAGAGTGTATTAAATGAAAGAAAAGAAAAAAAAAATAAAACAAGGGCAGCAATTGCAAGGGGACTGCACATGAATTTGGAGAGAAGAGAGAGGGAATTTGCTTGAATTTTGACTTGCAATTGAAATGTGTAATTAATGTGTATGTGTTGTTTCTTTAAGAAGGATTGGAATAATTGAGAGTAAATAAATAAAGGACAAGGGGAGCAAAAAGAAGAGAAAAATTTGCCATGAAGTGTAGGAGAAAGTGTAGAAAGATTGAAATGAAAAGGAAGTGATATGTGAAAGGTGTACTTGAATTATGTGTTGGAAAAAGTACTTTTTATTAAGAAAAATGTAAAATAAAATTAGGAAAAATGTTTTTAAATGAGTGGCAGAATTTTCATGAATAAAATTAAATAATTATTTGAATTATTTTATGATTTCAACAAATATGTTACCGATATGATCAAAATATGCGAATATGAGCTATAAATGATATTTTTATAACTCAAAAAATTCTAAAAAAAATTATTTTATGAAAATAAAAATATTTTCAAATATTTTAAAATTATTAAATTAATTATTTTATTTTTAGTACGGGTCTTAAACAGAATCTGATCCCGTAAAAGCCCGAAACTAACTAAATTTTGAAAAAATGAAAATTTCTAGGATATATAAAATACTTATCTATAAATATAATGTTTTATAAGAATAATAAAATCGTGTAATGAAATGGAAGTGAATAGTGCAAAATACTAATTAATTACCGGTAATAAGGAAATACAAATATAATTGTAAAATTAGATATTTCTAGTTATAAAAAAAATTATAAAACTTATATATTTGAAATCCTTATGAAAATACAAATCTAATGGTACTAATGGTATATTTTTGATATCTCGAGCCCTGAGACATGCTTTTCGAAGTCTGTATCCGAACGGGTTCGAAATAGGTCAAAAATTTACCAATCTGATATTTTTAAGTGAACTCGTATTACTACGAGCTATTCTACACACTTAAACTACACTTCGGCCTCTAGGGTTAAGGGCGTTAGATTGCCAGACTTAAACTACTGTATTCCACTTAGGGTTTCTGAGTGATTCTCTGGTTTAGATCTTTGCCAATTTGAAAACTGATATTTTATGTTTATACAACATATTTAGTTTGAGAAGAATTATTTTAAATTTTTATTTTTGTAAGTATTTAATATCTGTCAATGTTTTCGGAATTCTTGAATTGGGTTTTATTTTCGAAAGTTTCATCGTTATTTACTTTTTAATAATTTGTTTTTGGGTTCTATATTACCCGATTTTATAAGTCAGAGTTAAGTATGGAATTTATTGTACGTAGTGGTTTTAGAATTGAAGTATGTTGAGTTCTAATTTTGTTTTTAAGGATTCTTATTTTCTTTAAGATTAAGAAGTTTCTGGATTCATTCAGGATTTAGTACTTGTCGAAGCTCGATTTTAATTTGGAGTGATTTTTAAGGTTTATTTTCGAAGTTCATCTTGGAATTATTTACTGAAATTTTTCAAGGCTTACATTTTCAACCTATTTCGGGCCCGATCGGATACAGACCTTAAAAAGTGTGTCCCGGGACTTGGGATATTAAAAATATAATATTAGTATTGTTAGAATCATAATTTCATAATATTTTTTAATATATCAGTTATATAATTTTTTGGGTTATAAAAGTTACATTTATAAACTTTTTATCGTATTTTCGATACTATCGGTAATTAAATTGTCTAATCAAAATTTTTTTTCTTTCACACTATTCATCGAGTACAACCACTCATACCCTGTTCTTACATCCTTATAACCTATTCTTACAATTTTACATCACTTCCTTACAAATTTACCTTTCTTATATATTTTAGTACTTAAAGTTACTTATTAAAATTGAATTTTATTATACAAAACAAAATGAAAACTCTCTCTCTTTCCTTCACTTAGAACCGACGCCCCCTTCCTTCATTCACTCTCCAATTTGTTTGATTTTTTTTTTTGTAATTAATCATACAAAACACTAAATTCTTTTCCTATATAATATCTTTTTCACCTTTCACTTTTTCACTTTTCTTTATTTCTAACAAATCAAGCTTTTGAAACAAAGTTTTTCTCTCCCTCTCCTCTCTTATTGTCGTGACCCCCTCCCTCAAGCACACACACACACATACTTTTGTTTTCTTCAAGTTTCCTTCTTCAAACACTAAAATAGGTAATAATAGATCTTGACCTTACCACTATAAAAACATGTAATGGCAAAGTCATACATTTGTGGTTCATAAAAAATCCCCATGAGCTTTATGCTAGGGATGTGGAAACACTAAAACATGATATCCTTGCCGTCACAATGTGTAGATCTTACTATTAAAGTTGATATACTGGTATTTTGCTATATTATTGTTATACATTGTTCTTATGAAAAATTCATGCTTACATTTTCATTATTACTCTTCTCTACATATTGTTCATGATGCATTTACAATCATAACATGAGTAGTATACTAGATCTATTTGTTTAGAGTAGTTAAAATGACATAGCTACTTGTTTTACATGCATGAAGGACTTGCTACATGATAGTCTTAGTGAAGGTGTTGATCAAAACACAAGATCCAGTTTGTTTCTATCAAAAAGTGATTTTAAAAATTCAGATCTTGAGAAAGAACCATTTAGAAAACCTATTTTCCAACTTCAAAATGAAGGTCTTACTTGTGAAATGAAGGGCTTAGGTAATAAGTATCATAAAGGAGTGATTTTTATAAGTTGATCATGGTTTTACTAAGAGAAATTTTCAAAGCAAGAAAAGGGTTACAAAAGTTAAGTTAGATTTATGTTTCAGCACCAACAAAAATGTTGAAATTCGTAACTAGGGTGAAATGCGAAAAAAACACTTATTTTCCAATCCTAAAACAAGACTTTTATTGAAGAAATGAAAGCCTTCGAGAGTAGGTTTGATTAGAACCTAATTTTAGAAAGATTAAATGAGTTTTTCATAAGAAACAATCTCAAAAATAATTTCCCAAAATCCAAATCTAAAAATGATCCCTATCTAAACACCTATTTCCAAATGTCAAAATGATATTTTAATAAAAAAAATAGAAGCCTTAGGGAATATAAATAAATAAAGACTTGATTTTTATAAGAGTAAATGTGTTTTATCAAAGTAGAAACTTAAAACAAAGGAAAAGTTTTCCAACTAAGATCAAACAATATTTTCCTTTAAAAAAATTGTGCCAAATTCGTCACTTGGCAACACTCACCTTAAAACATTTATTTTCCAACCTTTAAATGAAGAATTTTATTAAGATAATGAAAGTATGAGGTATATAGATCACCATGGCTTTATCATAGCAAAAATATGTATGATTTTCAAAGGAATAAAGCTAGCTTCCTCCGACAATTGTTCATGACATTATTAAAAGGTAAAAGTTTTCACAAAATTCTTTTTAGCCATAATTCATGAAGGAAATACATATAGATAGCTTATATCATGCCATCCATGATAATAACATGTAGATAATGCATGCATAAATGATATACTTGGTAGAAATAATGCAAATTTCACAAAACAATTTCAGAATTGCAAATTCTAATTACTGATCAGATATGGTCCGAACATTCCGAGAAATAAATGTTTTCAAAATTTAGTAATAACATCATAAATATATAGATCTTTCGAAGCAGATAGAAATCGATAACTTATTTGTGAAATTCCGAGTTAAAATGACCAAGTAATGACCGTTTTAAGTTGGAATTCCCAATTACCACGAAAATTACGAATTCAAAAAGTTTTATTTGAAAAGTTTGGAATTATTTATGGCATGAAATACTCATAGGGGTATTTCTTTCGTTTAGATGATTTTGGAATCAGGGGAAACTCGTGTTTCTGGATCACTACCATTAAAGACCGGAGACCATGGCCAAGTGAGTTCACTATCTTTAAATTATATGCTTATGAATGTGCTTGTAATGATAGTGACATTAGATTTAAGGAAAGATAAAATTGGACTGTGTATGTGGATCTCAATTGATTGAATCAATGCTAAGAATATCGAAATAGACTTGTCGTAAATCCTTATATGATTTAGTATAGACTTAGAGTGTCTGCAATATCTATGATCGCCTATAAATCGTTACTTAATATGCTATGATCTTATAATCAAATTGACCATGTAGACCATGTTGAGTCACATTGCATTTGTTATTATACCTTTATAGGAAGATGGCATAATAGCTGGGCAACAAGGAGCCTATAAACTCGAATGTTGGCGTAATGTCGGAAATTGAAATGGTATTGGTGTAGGCACTTGTATCAACTACAAATTGTGTGTGGGTGGGCACCTAAATTAACCACAATATAAATGAGAAAAATTGAAATCTATGGTCATATGGGCCTGAAACACCTAACCCCAAATGGAGGGTGTAAATCCATTCAACATAAGACTCTTGGAAAGTCTTATGTATCGTATACTCACGTGTTTGTGCATTTCATATGGTTGTTCATATAACTTGCCTTATATATATTGCTTGTTGAGTATTTAATTTTAGAAGTGAAACTCATAAAGCTAGCATAGCTTATACCCCCACAGTTTCTTTCTAATGCAGTTTCTGTGCATATGGCTACGTCCTCGGACCTGGCTAAATCGGGTAATGTGAAACTAGGAGTTATCTCCTTAGAAGTTTATGATTAGTTTGTATAGCCTTTAGTAGTAAACCTTGAACAATCGAGTTTTACCTAAAAGATAATACCTAGGCTCTTGTGTAGCAAAGGAATGCCCCTTCATGCTTTGTAATTGATCATGAGATACCTGTAATTTATGTTTTTATGCTTATCATATCAAATTGAACTATTTATCTCCAATTGTTAATGTATTCTATTGTTGTAGGGGAACGCCTTGCATACTAACACAAGACTTTTGAATGACTATGGTAGTGATTCTTAAGACTAGTTTAGCATGTGGCGGACTGTTACGTTTAGGGTACCCTTTAGGACGTGACGACTCTATTACTTCAAAATTAATCATCCCCACATCAATTTTTTATAATTTTCCTTAATTCCCTCAACATTTGAACTAAATATTGTCTTCAATGTTTCATCATATGAACAATAAACAAGGGATTTTTCAATTAAAACAAATCAAAGAATGATTTAAAAATAAGAAGCTTTGAGAAAAACTTCTCTATTATGAAGCTTGAAGGGAAGATTCTTATCGCATGTTGCATTGCCTTGTTAATTTTGCTTTAAATCATGTCATTGACAAACATTAGCATTAAAAATAGGCTCAATTGAGGCCTTGATGGAATTATGGACATGAATTAAAAAGCTAATAATAAATATTTTTAGGGAGATTGTGTGAGATGTAATTCCTCCACCATGCCAACATTCTACAATGGTCTTTGGTATAGGTTGAGCCTTTTTCCATTGACTTAAAAAACTTCTCCATCATAATATTCAACTTCCCTGGCTCCGTGGGAAACACTTTCTTGACCCTGGATGGGCCTGACCATCTGGATTTTAATTTTCCTAGAAAAAGCTTCAATTGAGAATTGAAGAACAATACCCTATCTCCTTCTTCAAACTCATGGAGGAGCTTAATATTTGTGTCGTGCCACTTCTTTACCTTCTCTTCATACAGTTTGTTGTTCTTATAGGCTTCTAATCGCAGTTCATCCAGTTCATTAAGTTGAGAAAACCTATGTTTGCTAGCAGCTGTAAGATCTTGATTTAAAAGCTTGATAGGCTAATATGCCCTATGCTCTAACTCCACTGGTAAATGACATGTTTTTTCATAAACCATCCTATATAGAGTTGTTCCCGATGGTGTTTTGAAAGTAGTTCTATAAGCCCATAGTGCATCATCTAGGCTTTTTGCCTAATTTTTCTATTGGATGCAACTATTTTTACCAAGATTCGTTTAAGTTCTCTATTAGAGTCCTCAGTCGGCCCGCTTGTTTAAGGATGATAAAGGGTAGACACTTGATGATGTACTCCATATCTTTTTAAAACCTTTTCAATCTGTGTATTGCAAAAATGGGTACCCTTATCATTGATGAAAGCTTGTGGGCATCCGAATCTTGAAAACAATTTTTTTAGAAAATTTGTAACAATCTTGGCATCGTTAGTAGGAGAAGTTTGAGCTTCCACCCATTTGGAAATACAATAAATAGCTACCATAATATATTTGTTACTAAAAGACAAGGGAAATGGTCCCATAAAGTCTATGCCCTAAATATAAAAGGTTTCGCATTCTAAAATATATTTCTAAGGCATTTCGTCCCTTTTTGAGATATTCCCTATCTTTTGGCAATTGTCACGGCTTGACACTAGTAGTTTTGTATCTTTAAAAATTGAGGGCCAATAGAATCTTGCTTCTAAAACTTTGTAGGCTATTATGTTTGCACCATAATGACCCCTCGTTGGTCCATTATGGCAATGATATAAGATCTTTTGACCTTCCTCATACAAAACATATATTCTAATTACTTGCTATGAGCATATTCGAAATAGATATGGATCTTTCGAAAAGTAATAGTTTAAATTAGAAAAGAATTTTTTGTTGATTATAATTAAGCTTAGTTGGAAGCTCTTTATCGACTAAGTAATTAGCTATATCAGCAAACTAAGGCTCAAATTCATCTCTGGTGCAAACTAAACATAACTTTTTATCTGGAAAAACATCATCAATTTCTTCTTTATATTCATCTAAATATGGGCTATCAAGTTTGGACAGGTGATCAATGGCTAAATACCTACATCCTTTTTTATCCTTTATCTCTAAGTCAAATTCTTGCGGTAAAAGATCCCATCGGATCAACCCTCGTTTTGCATCAGTTTTTGCAAACAAATATTTCAAAGCGGAATGATCAGTGAAGACAATGACTTTAGAGAGGATTAGATATAACCTGAATTTCTCGAATGTGAAGACGATTGCTAAAAATGCCTTCTCAGTTGTCGTGTAATTTTCTTGAGTTGCTTTAGCGTTTTCTGGCATAATGAATGGGATGGAAGTGCGATTCCTTCTTTGTACCAAAACTGCTCCCACAGCTGAGTCACTAGCATTACACATAAGCTTAAATGGGAGACTCTAATCTGATGCAAGTATTATTAGAGCTTGTGTGAGCTTGGCTTTTAACATGTTAAAGGTACCCAAACATTCTTCACTAAAATCAAACGAAGCACCCTTTTCCAGGAGTTCCGTCAATGGTCGAGATATCTTTGGGAAATCCTAAATAAACCTCCTGTAGAATCCATCGTAGCCTAGAAAACTCCTTACTCTTTTAAGTGTTATGGGTGGAGGGAGTTTAGCAATGACATCAACTTTAGCTGCATCCACCTCTATCCCCTTCTTGGAGATCTTGTAGCCAAGAACTATCCCTTCTTAAACCATGAAATGAAACTCCTCCCAACTCATACTTAAATTCGTGTCTTCACATTTTTACAAAACTTTATCAAGATTCTGTAGGTAACTCTCAAATGAATCCTCAAAGATAGAAAAAGTTTCCATAAAGACTTCCATGATTTCCTCAATATATTCCTGAAAGATGGCCATCACGTATCTTTGGAAGGTTGCTGGTGCATTACATAACCTAAAAGGAATTCTTTTGTAGGAAAACATTCCACATGGGCATGTGAAAGCTGTCTTTTCTTGGTCCTCAGGTGCTATGGGAATTTGAAAGTATCTAGACATCCCAGCTAGAAAACAGTAATAATCATGACCAGACAATCTTTCTAACATTTGATCAATGATGGTAATAGGAAATGATCATTCCTAGTGGCATCATTGAGTTTCCGATAATCGATACAAACTCGCCATCTAGTAACTACATACATAGGTATCAACTCGTTTCTTTCGTTTGGAACCACAGTCATCCCACCCTTCTTAGGCACTACTTATGTTAGGCTTACCTATGCACTATTAGAAATTGGGTAGATAATCCCAACATCTAGTAATTTCACCACTTCTTTCTTCTCTACTTCCTTTATATTAGGATTCAATCACCTCTGTGGTTATCCAATCGATTTGAAATCATCTTCCATCAGGATCTGATGGGTACAATAAAAGGGACTTATTCCCTTAATGTCAGCAATCTTCCATGCTATTACGCTTTTGTGCCCTTTCAGAATCTCTAATAACTTTTCCTTCTAGTCATTGCCGAGCTCTGAGGATATAATGACCAGTAACTTAAATTTTCTTTGAGGAAGGCGTATTCCAGGTGGTCTGGTAGTTCTTTCAACTTAAGTTCAGGAGGCTCTTTGACATAAGGCCTCAACCTTTCTATTTCATCTCGATTCATCTCCATCTTCACTTCATTTTCCTTAATTTATTTACTTTCTTCCAGATGTGAAAGCTCCTCCATCTTCTTTATTGAACCAGAATTTTTTGCAATTTCCTGTTTAAGGCATGTTTCTAATGAGTGGCTATCATCCATGTTTTGTATTACACTAAGAATGTCGAGATCCATAAGCTGTAAGGTTAAACAAACATCATCATCTATCACTCCTTGCTTTATACTCATTGATTGCTCAATGACCATTTCCTCATTCCTAACTTTTAATGCTAGCCTCGCGTTCTTCACATCAATAATGGCTCCTATCATTGCCAAAAAGGTCCTCCTAGATTAAAAGTAACACCTACTCTCTCGTCCATGTCTACAATAACAAAGTCGGCAGGGAAAATAACATCCTGCACTTTCATAAGAACGTCATTTATTATCCATTTAGGGTATCTGGTGGATCTATCAGCTATAGCTATAAGCTCATCCTGGTGGCTTTTGGTTCCCTTAGGCCCAATTTCTTGAACATATCGTAAGGCATCAAATTAATGTTTGCCTCCAAACTTGCTAGAGTTTTTTTGACAGGTAGATTTCAAACTAGGCAAGGGATGATGAAACTTCCGGGGTCCTTTCTTTTCTTTGGGAGTTGATTCAAGAGTACTACTGAGCATTCTTTTTCGAGGGTAACCATTGATATTTCTTCAAGCTTTCTTTTATTTGAGAGCAGCTACTTCAAAAATTTCGCATATTTTGGCATTTGAGAATACACATCCACTAAAGGAAAATTAATATGTAATTGTTTGAATAACTCAAGGAATTTATTAAACTGCTCTTCATCTCTTTTTTCTTTTGAACCTAGCTAGGTAGGGTAAAGGAGGTTTATAGGGGGCAACAAGGGACGTGCCTCTCCTTTCTTCTTCTTCTCTCTTCTTTTTTTAATAATTTCGCTTTCTTTTCTTTCTCATTTTGCTATTTTTCAACTTGATCCTTTTAGTTTCTTTTCGCTTGTACTCTCTTTTGCAATTTCTTCTTGTTTTTCACTCTGTTTTTCTTTTTGTTCTTTCTTTTTATAGTATTCTTTTTCTTCAAATTTTTCCCTTTCAATTTTGTTTTCTTTTTCTTGTTCTCTCTCATTTTCTTTTCCAACACACTTTTCTTGTAATTTTCTCCCACTTCTTAGAGTGATAACCTATACTGCTTCTCGAATTGTCTCTCTAAGCATATCTACAATATTATTCATCCAAATCTCAAGATTTTTGAGGGAGTTAGAATGACTTTGTATTACCTGCTCAGTTTGCTGACAATGATACTTATAAATTTTTATGAAGGATAAGAAAAGTTCCTCCATGTAGGGTTTTTGCTGGTGGTTGCTCAAGTAAAGGTCTCCTTGATATACGCTTTGGTATGGAAGATGAGGACTCCACTACTGCTTGTGACTTCAAAATGCTCCAGGGTGGAATGCCAAAAGTTTATATTCATCATCTCCATGGGGTTGCAACTGAATGATTGATAGGGTGAAAAGAATCTCCCTTTGGTGTGTTGTTGTCTCATTTTTCTTCAATCTGCTGAGCTAACTGGTGAGTCTCTTGCTCTATCCTAACTGAAAAGAAACAAAAATAAAAGCAAAAGGCATGGATCACAAAGAAACAGGAAGATCTAAGCTAAGAAAAAGATTATATGCAAAGGTAACTAGAATAATGAATGAAATGTTTCCTGATATTGCCCTATTGGGCTTCAAATAATTGAATCTAACACTGATTCCCTAGCAATAGTGCTAGAAAAACTTGGTTGGTTTGTGGTTTATGAATTGAGCTATATATGGTTATAAAACCCACTTTAAAAGAACAACTCGAAATGGAAGCTTTCGCAATTTATAAAACTAATTGGTTCTATCCAACTTCAGTTATTAATTACCACAATAAAGTAAGCGTACCCTCCAAAGTAGTGTAAAAAAATTTAAGTCGAACCCAAGGGAATCGATGGCATCTATCATACTCACATTCCATCCATTATCGAGCCAAAGAAAAATTTAGCAAATCATAATGAAAAACATAAGTCATGCTAATGTTAACAATCTTCATAAATGTTCTTTGAGCAAAATTAGGGGTCAAGTTTGCAGCAGTGCAAGACGACAGCCAAGGATTTGCTTCACCAACTCCTTATCATGTGATTTCTTAAAACAAAACTTAGAGAGTTGTTTGCTGGAGTATTTGTACTGTCGGATTCACTAAGTAAACTAAAGTCTCTATAGAGGTCAGTAGCTCTAGATTTAAACCAAACTGCTGGAATCTCTTCTCAAGCTATCATCAGCCTTGATTCGCGTAAAGTTTAAGAATCTTTTGTTGTTAAAACCAATTCAATGAATTCCAAAACAAGTGACAAAAATTCTTCACCGCCCTCTCTCTAGATATTTAAGATCGACTCCATTAGTAGCCATAAATTTATTCAAAAGAAAGACCTTTTAGCCTATTCAATTGAAATCAAACATGAGTCTAATTAGTGCACCACGAAATCAAAATCAAGCTACTAATTACAAACACCTAGTTAATATTGAATTGAAGGCGCATTCGAATCACACAACTCAGGATTTGGATTCACAAGCCTTAAGCTGTAGGAGATTATTTCTCCATGGATTTAGAAATTATGAACATGATATGAAAAAAGAATATGAAATTAATTGAAGAATATTACAATTCAACATAGAGTCTTGCAGAAATTACAAACAATGAGTTAAAATGATTTTGCTTAGAAATCTTTGAGATTGTCTAAAGCAAGAGGAAACGGATTTCTTTCGCTCAAGAAATTCTCTCATTATAATACATTACTACTATTCTATTGTATGTACATTTACATCCTCCACAATCGCGTACCTCTACACATTTATATACAGGACGAAGGCACGAAAATCATGAAGATTTTATTACTAACGTGGCATATTCTTTATAACATAATGCAAATTCTTTATCTACATGTGCATTTGTATCACTACTCAAACAATCACTCATCGAAGGGTAAGTTGAGTGCTCAAGGGCTGCATTAGAGATAAGGCTCGACTTGAGCAGTTAAAACATTATTAATCCTATCCATTGTTCCATCGAGGGATAACTTTGAGACTGTCAAGGGCTCAATGATTTATGATTTAAGGTACGACATAATTTAGGCAAAGATCTTATCTTCATTAAGCAATTGTCGCGAGTCAGATTTAAGGCTCAACATTGAGGTGTAATAGAAGCTTTTTTCAAGTTTGGGCTCAATCTCTTCAAAGTAAGTGTCGATGGTCATATTGAAGGCTTATTTTTAGGGCGCAACAGACTAATTTTAGCATGTTTTGTCTTACGTTTTGACCTTGATTAGTATTATTCAAGGCACGACAATTTTGTTCTTTACTTTTATTGCTGTTTTTTCTTTTAAATCTAGTTAAAAACACTTTGATTCTTCTTCTGATTTAAGGAGCTGAAAAACTATAATTTAACGTTAAAAGCATTAGATTCGTTGGAATTTATTTAAAAACTCATCAAATAAGCCAAAATTCCTATGAAAAGAGTAGAGTAAAATGAACTTATCATTTATACAAAGTAAAGCTAACTCAATTGAATGACGATGTTAACTAATTGCTTTGTTGAGGTGATTGGTGATTTCATTTCAAATTTTTGCAAAATTTTGGTCAAATTTTTAACCATTTCTTTAATTTCCTATTATTTTGTGTGGAAAAATGATCATTCAAGGCACATGTTATACTCTATAAATTTCAAATCCAACCCTAATCTTGCTATTTCCCTTCCCCTACAATTAAATAAAACATTATCCTTAATGTTTAAAAAGCACGATAAATAGATAGGGGATTGTTAATAACATAAGATCGGAGCAAGATGTAAAGATCATAAGTTTTGAGAAAACTTCTCTATTTAGAGCTCGGGGGGTTTATTTGATTGTCCCATGCTTCATTGCCTTGATTCTGTTGAAGACTAAGGCAATTCATAGGAAACATTAGTAACAAAAATGATGGCTCGATTAAAGCCTCGATCAAATTATGGAAAAAAATTAAGCTTGATCCTGCGTAAAATCCATTATTTCACCACAAAGAATGATATATATTTATTTACATTAAAAAAAGGTAGAAAGAGATTTGGAAAGAAATTGCCTCCATAAAACGCTCATTTAGCATCTTTAGCTTGAAAAACCCTTTTGAAAGCTTACTGAGGTTGCACCAAGTGTAATTCTTCCATTTTTGCAAAATCATGCATTCTTTCTTTGTACAATTTGAGTCTTTGCCCATTGACTTTGAATATTTCACTGTTCAAAAATTTTCAACTTCCATAGCATCGAGAGGAAAAACCTTTTTGACCTTAAAATTTCTTGACCATCTAGATTTTAATTTGCCTAGTAAAAGCTTCAACCAAGAATTAAATAACAACACCAAATCTCCTTCTTAAAATTCATGTAGGAGCTTAGTTCTTGCATCGTGCCACTTCTTAACCCTTTCTTTATACAACCTGTTATTCTCATAAACTTTCATTCTTAATTCATCTAATTCATTCAGCTAAAAAAGCCTATGCTTGCTAGCAGCTACAAGGTTGTGATTTAACAACTTTATAGCCCAATATGCTCTATGCTCTATAACCATCGGTAAATTACATGTGTAAGCCCCGGAAAATTTCAGTAAATAATTCCAAGATGAACTTTGAAAATAAACCCTAAAAATCACTCCAAATTAAAACCGAACTTCGAACGAGTCCTAATATATAAAACGAAAGTAAGAATTCATTAGTCTTGACAAAATCTAAAAATAAAATAAGGACTACAAAAGTCCTTAAGTCCAAAAACCATTACGTGAGATAAACTGCTTACCTAATCTATAATCCATAAAAATCGGGATAAAAATAAAACACAGTGATAATTTGCTAAAAAGCAAGTTAATCCATAACATGACAATTTGAAGGATCAGGAGATCACCAAAGGCCAATTCCATAACTAGGCTTTGGCACGATTAAGAAAACTTTATCTGCCAATAATAAAATATAGACTTTGGAAATTCCCCAAACGACCAGACTAATAATCCTAAGAGATGGAAATCACAATAAAGCCCTAACGATCAAATCAAACTCCCAAGAATCATAGAACGAGTTAGAAATTGAAATATCGTAATCTTAAGAAGGAAGAATTCAAGAAACAAAATATCAAATTAGATAATCCTTAAGTTAACTAATTGTTCATAAAACCTTAAATCGAAGCAAAAATAAATTCGAAAACAAAACACTATGAAGATCCTTTTTCAAAGCAAATTATAAAAATCAAGATTTCCCCAAAATCATTCCAAAAATCGATACTTGACTCAAACTGAAGAAAATCATATCCGGTAACCATTACCGATATAACTCCGGATATAATAATTCAATTCAAGATTTTCGAAAGCAGTAGGAGATATTAAATACTTATAAAAATAAAATTTAAAATAAATTTCTCAAACTAAATACATTGTATAAATAGAAAATTTCAGTTTCCAATTTGGCAAAGGTCTAAACTGGAAAATCATCCGAAAACCCTAACCGGAATACAATAGTGTAAGTCCGGCAATCTAGCGCCCCTAACTCTAGAGGCCAAAAGGTATTTTAAATATGTAGAATAGCTCGTAGTAATATAAGTTTATTTAAAAACATCAGATTGATAAATTTTTGACCTATCTCGAACCCGTTCGAATACAGACTTTGAAAAGCGTGTCCCGGGACTCGAGATATAAAAAATATACCATTAGTACCGTTAGACTCGTAATTCCACGAGATTTCTAAATGTATCAGTTATATAATTTTTCGGGTTATAAAAGTTACAGTTATAACCTTTTTACTATATTTTCATTTCTACGGTAATTGATTAGTCTTTTGCACTATTCATTTATTTCATTACACAATTTTATTATTATTATTTTTATATACCCTAGGTTTCCTAGTAATCAAGTAAACTTCGAAAACCAGAAAATGAAACCCTAAACCGGTTTAGTTCAAGCTTTGTGAGAAAGACTTAGAAACCCAAATTCCGGCTTTTCCACGGTTTCCAAATAAGAAACTTTTATAAGCAAAATTAATTTTGGATATAGTTCTTGATTATATTTCAAACCAAGAAAAGATCAGATTTTGAGAAAATTTCAACTCCGGGTCATCCGAGACCCATTATAGAAAAGCGTACCCCGGAACTAGAATTTCAAAAATTTCTTTATGAATACTCATTTGAATTGAAATAAAATAAGAATTTCAAAAATATATTTTTCATAATTTTCCGGCTTACGAAAAATACAGTTATAGCCTTTTTATTCGTATTCCATTACTACCGGAAATTAAATTATCTTGTCAACTATTCCTCACTATTCAAAAGTACCACCTAGTCTACCTATTAGCACACTCTACAAATTCAACCCTTACCATCACTCAAATCAATCTCTTCTCTCCTTACTTTTTGTCCCTTCACCTTCTAAACAAGTTATGACAATTACATCAAGTTAAATCAATCAAAACAAAAATTAAAATCAAACTTCTTCCCCCTTTTTGGTGAATAGTGCCGACGTGATGGCCCCCCCCTCCAAGCTCCAAATTGCAAATTTTTTTTATTTATTTATTTTACTCCATTTTAACCTAATTCCAAGTGATATATAAGTTACACTTTCCTTCTCTCTCTTCATTCTTCACTTTTCAAAGTTTCAAGAGGTGAAAATCTCTCTTTTCTCTCCTCTCCACTCCCTCTATGCCGTGAGCCTCCATGGCCTCCCACACACACACACAACTTGTTTCCTTCTCTTTTATCTCCTAGTTTACTTTAAGTAAATGAGCTTTTACTCCATCTACTCTTAGATCTTTGTAATGGCTAGGTTATTCTTGGATATTTCCAACTAAATGTCCCCATGAGCTCTTGCTAGGGACAAGGAAATATCAAAACAAGAATACCAAACCATCACCAAGTAGATCTAACATTTAAAGGAGCTTTCATGCCATAAGCTTTATGATTTTTCATCAAAAGGTATTTTGAACAAAAGATCTTTTATAAAAATATAGTTTTTATGTTTTCAAAACCTATTTAAGCACTTGATATAGTAGATCTATCATTTTTCTACTCATATTCATGTAGGCATTTAAGATCTCATCTTTATTTTAAGTTTATGTGCATTAATGGTCTTTAATGCTTTTGTCTTTAGTAAATGACTTTCCTAGTATATAGATCTATAGATAGATGAGTCCATGAAGTCAAAAAGAAAAGTACCTTGCAAGAAATAGACTTATGAAAATTCGGATGACTTTGAAAACCTAGGTCAAAAACACTTTTATCAACTTCTAAACATATATTTTATAAGAGAAATGAAGCCTATGGGTAATAGATAATGTTTAGTAATATTTTTCATGAGTCTAAATGAGTTTTTACTAAAGAAAATGTTGGAAACAAGAAATGAAGTCCATAGAAGTTTTGAGCTAAAAGTCATGTAGACAAAATTCGTAATAATGGATGTAAGGTTAGAAAACACTATTTTTCCAACTTCAAAAATGATATTTTCTTAAATAAATGAAGTCCTTAGGGTATAAGTATAATAAATACTTAAAGTTTTGAGTATAAATTATATTCTTCTCAAAGGAATCAACTTGAAAGTGGAAATTTCTAAATTCGGATTTTTGGAAACCCCATAGTAAAAGACCCACTTAAAAGTTTATAAATGAGGATTTTCTTAAAGAAATAAAGGCCTTAGGATATAACTAATATAAGGGTCAAAATTTCTTTAAACAAAGTAGAGTTTTTCTAAAGAAAATCCTTGTAATATGTAGGTGTGGTCAAGTGTAGTAAATTCACTTACTAAACATTGGTATAAAGTGGTTTCTAAGAAAAGTTTATTTTAAAAATTCTTTAAATCTAAAAAGTTATAAGAACATATACTCTAAAGTTCACATCATGACATTCATGATAGGGAAAATCATTACCATTGCATTTAGTATCATTTTACACTTAGGAATCACAAGTGCAATCATGAAAACCGCATTTTCGGAATCTATGTCACCGCTGTACAGATCTGATCCCTCATTTCCGAGGCTTAGATATTTTCAAAACTTGATTTAAAATTCATATTTAGAAAGCTCTTCCGAAGTAGATAGAAATCGATATAAAATTTGCGAGATTCCGAGTTAAAATGATCAAGTTATGGCCGTTTTAAGTTGGAATTCCCGCTTAGGACGCGAATTACGAATTTGATAAGTTCGTATGAAGTCGTTGGATTAGTTTGAGTTGAAATACTGATTAAAGTATTTCTTCCTTTTTAGGTTATCCCGAGTTCGACGATTCCCTACCACCGGATTATTATTACTAGAAGACCGGTGATCCAAAGGCTGAGTGAGTTTTCTCCTTGTTTTGTTACCTTGATTGTGCTTGTAATTAGTCGCATTAGAATTTTAGGAACAAGATAAAAATCGATATGAATGGGGATGGGATATATGATGAGACTGTGATAAATGTATGCCAAGGAATACTAAAGCATATCGAAACCACGATTTGATTGGATAACTGCACGGTTCATATTATTTATGTGTATGATATTGCCTGGTCACTCTAAAGAATGTATAAATATTTTGACCTAAGCAAAAGGTAAATTGATCATGCATCGCATCAGACATATTGCAATTGGTAGCGTGCTACTCCTACGCAGGTCGATTGGTATGGTCCGAGGACTCGTTTGAGTAATGAGACCCGGTATCAGAGCTCATTCTAGGGTACTAAGGCGCATGTGGATGCATCCTTGGATAAGCCTAGCCGAGTCGAGTGCTAAGAGCCAGGGCTTGGGGAATAGCAGCGGTCGTGTAGACTTAATACCATTCCTAACCCAAGATACGGAGGGCGTAAATCCGTTCTGTGTGTGGGTTTCGGTTACCCATGCATAATTGCTTGCTCACGTGTTTGTTCATGCATAGCATATGATTGATAAATACTTGTTTGTTATGGTACGGAATTAAGGGAATTCTCACTAAGCTAGTGTAGCTTATACCCCAATAGTTGTTTAAATGAGCAGGTTATTCCAAGAAAGCTAAGTGGGGACCAAGATGGTTGAAGTCGAGAATGACTTCGGGATTCCGGCAAGATATAAGAATGCTTGAAGTTTTTGGCTAAGCTTTACGATTGGCCTTGTAATAGTTTTATGTAGTGAAGTCTTGAGATAAATGTAATTGAAGCTTGATGATTTATATTTTGAAGTATAGTGTTTTGTATTTGGAATATAGTGGATTGTATTTCCTTTACATTGTTACTCAATTGTATCAACATAAAATGTATCATTCCGATTTGTCTCCTTTATGTGTTAGACGCCTTGTACATAGTATGGAAGCCTTCGCGTGACTGAGGTGGTCATTCTTAGGCTTTAATATTGTGTACGGTGGACTGCCACGTTTAGGGTACCCTTCGGGGCGTGATAACATGCTTTCCCGTTAAACCAATCTATACGGAGTTGTTCCCAATGGTGTTTTGAAAGTTGTTTTATAAGCCCACAGTGCATCATCTAGCTTTTTTGCCCAGTCTTTTCTATTAGATGCAACTGTTTTTTCCAAGATTCACTTGAGTTCTCTATTGGAGCCCTCAGCCTATCTACTAGTTTGTGGATTGTAAGGGGTAGATACCCTATGATGCACTCCATATCTTTTAAAAACCTTTTCAATTTGTGCATTGCAAAAATGGGTACCCCTATCACTAATTAAAGTTTGTGGGCATCTAAATCTTGAAAACATTTTCTTTAGCAATTCTATGACTATTATGGCATCATTGGCAGGTGAAGCTTGTCCTTTCACCCATTTTGACGCATAATCTACTGCTACTAGAATGTATTTGTTGCCAAAGGAAGTGGGAAATGGTCCCAAAAAGTCGATACCCCATTAATTAAAGAATTCACATGCTAAAATAAATTTTTGGGGCATTTCATCCATTTTAAAGAAATTTCCTATCCTTTGGCAACTATCATAGTTTGGAACCATTAGTTTAGCATCTTTGAAAATTAAGGGCCAATAGTACCCTGCTTCCAAAACATTATGGGCTGTTCTATTTGCACTGTAATGACCCCTTACTAGTTCATTATGATAGTGATGTAAAATTTTCTAACCTTCCTCATGTGAAACACATCATTTAATTATTTAGTCTGAGAAGATCCTAAAGAGGAATGGATCTTCCTAAAAATAGTGTTTTAAATCAGAAAGGAACTTTTTCTTTTGATTATAATCAAATTCAGTTGGAATCTCCTTATCAACCAAATAATTAGCTATGTCTGCAAACTAAGGCTCGGTTTCATCATCTATAGTGCAAATAAAACGCAACTTTTCATTAGGGAAAGCATCGTCAATCTCCTCCTTCATATCATCTAAATATGGTTATCAAGCCTAGACAAGTGATCAGTAGCTAAGTTTTCATAGCCTTTCTTATCCTTTATTTATAAGTCAAATTCTTACAATAATAATATCCAACGGATCAAACGTGGTATGACATTATTTTTGCAAGCAAGTATTTTAATGCACAATAGTTAGTATAAATGATGACTTTAGAGAGGATTAGATATGACCTAAACTTTTCGAATGCAAAGATGACAACTAGTAATTCCTTTTCAGTCATTATATAGTTCGCTTGTGTGGTTGTCAATGTCTTGTTGGCATAATGGATGTGCTGGAAGTGGCGATTTCTCCTTTGTCCTATAACAGGTCTTACGACTGAGTCACTAGCATCGTGCATAAGTCCAAAGGGTAGACTTCGTAAACCTCGGTATTCTCGGCAGCTAGGAAACCCCGGGAGTTGGAAGTGAAACCCTAAGCAGATCAGGTTGAGTCTTGTGAGTGAAGCCTAGGAACCCTAAATCCGACTTTCCTTCGGTTTCATAGTAAAATAAATATTATAAAGTAAATGAATTTGAATTATTGTTCCAAAGTACATTTCAAACCTTTGAAAGTTTTAAATTCGGGAATTTTTCAATTCCGAGCCTTCCCGAGCCCAATTACAGAAAAGCACGCCCTGGGCCACGGATTCAGAAAAATGTTCCGAAATATTCATTAGAACCGTAATTTTATAAGGATTCCAAAAATATCAATTTCATAATTTTCCGAGTCATAAAAATTACAGTTATAGCTTTTCCCGTGTTTTCGGTACAACCGGTAAAGTAGATGTCTTGTCTACTATTCACAAGTACAACCTACACTACACACTACCCATACCCTATTCTTACATCCTTACAACTACTCATTTCAATTTTCTTTTCCAAGGAATTTTGTCTCTTAAATAATTATCACATTTAGTACATTTAATTTACTAAATTACAAATTTCAATTTTTCAAAACACACACACACACACACACATGGATGGCCGGTGCCCCTCCCCTTGTTTTTCCTTCCCATTTGATTTATTTTTGCAAATTTTATTCAACTAAACCCTAATTCACTTCATATATATACATATTTTTCTCTCTCTCTCCTCATTTCTTCTTATTTCAAAGTTTGAAAAAGAGTAAAAACTCTCTTCTCCTCCCTCTTGTGCCGAGCGTTCCCCTCCCCCTTTCCTCTCACTTTCCAACTTTGTTTCTTCTTCTTTCATCCTTCAAGACCCCTTTGGTATGTATATTTAGGCTTTGTTCATCCTAAATCTTGTTATGGCAAGATTATTCTTATGTGTTTTCTCATCTAAATCCCAATGAGCATGAGCAAGGGACATGAAAACACTACTACAAGAATCTCAAGCCATCTCAAGAAGTGGATCTAGCCTTTGAATGAGTTTTGTTTGAAATATCAACTTGTTCATGCATGTAAAGTAGAGATCTTGCATATATATTGTTGTTCATGCCATGAGATCCATGATTTATACACTATATATAGTAGATCTAAGGTTTAGACATTCACAACTTCATGAACATGTATGATCATAGAGATATTTTTTTTCCATGCATTGATGATCATAAAAATATAGTCTTGTGTATATAGAGATGCTAGATGGTAAATATTCACATATGGAAGGCAAGAACATTGAAAAAGGAAGGACTTTGTCAAATATGAAATGTTGAAAATTCGGATGAAATGGAAACCCTACTTTGAAAACCACCAAAATCATTTCTAAACTCATGTTTCATAATAAAAATGAAGGGTATGCGTAATAGGTATATTGAAGGAATGATTTTTATAAGTTTAGATGAGTTTAGGCATGATAGGAATGTAAAACAAGTGGTGGAGTTAGAATGAGAAATGTTGGAATGTTGATCAATAGTTAAAATTCGTAACTTAAGTTCATGCCTACAAGAACACTTAGTATTTAAGTCTAAATTGGATATTTTATAAGCAAATGAAGTCCTTAGATAATATACATATTGGAGCTTCAATTTTTAATGCATTAGATAAGTTTTCCTTAAGAAAAATGCAAGAAAATGAAATTTAGAAAATTCGGATTTTACAAAAAGCTAGTTCAAAGACATGTTTACCAAATGAAAAATGGGAATTTTTATGCATGAATGGAGGCCATGATTAATATAGACCTTGAGAACTTATTTTTAGTTAAATAATAAGTGGATTACAAGATTAAAAGTCAAAGAAACCCTAAGGAGTATAATGTGGAAAAATAGCTTCATAGGAATAACCTTTGTAAGATTTTCTAACACTAGGAGTTCATAAGAGTTATTATCACAAAATTTCATGACCATGCATATGTTGATCTCATTACATGGCATTCATGTTAGTAATTCATTCCCATACCATTCATGCATGAATTATCAACTAGGACCTTTCTTATTAAAAGAAACAAATTTTTGAGATCGGAACATTGCGGAACAGATCTGATCCCACTGTTCCGTGACCTTGCTATTTTCAAAACTTGGATTTAATATTAGAAATAGATAGATCTTTCGAAGTAGATAGAGATCGATATAAAATTTGCGAAATTCCGAGTTAAAATGACCAAGTTATGGCCGTTTTAAGTCGGAACTTCCGCAAATAGCGAGAAATCCGAATTCATATATTTAGATGTATAGCTTGATTTAGTTACATAATGAGAATCTCATTAGGATTATTCTTGCTTGGTAGGTGATCCCGAGCAGGACGACACTCTACCTTCCGACTATTACTACTAGGAAGATTGGCGTCCAATGGCCGAGTGAGTTTTACTTCCACTCTCAATTAATGAATGTGATTGTAATGTAGTGGCACTAGTGGTGTAGGCAAAGATAAAAAGAAATTGTATATGCATGATGGGGTATATGGGAATTATATATGTTGTTTACTGCTGATATGTGAATTGGAACGTAAGGAATATCGAAACCGGGTGTTAAGCTATTGACTGATTAGTTAATACCTATGATGAATGTCTGCAAACACTTGTTGGTCACTTGAAAGAATTGAATTAACGAATATTCGGTTTCAAATGTAAATTGAATCCATTCATATCACGATGGGGTTGGAGCATTTGCATTGGTTGGTTTTTCGTGATCCATAAAACGAATGTGGTTAATCGTGATCCATAAAACGAACTTTTAATCAGTTGACCGTGAGCTTAAACGGCGTCGTACCGCAGGATTCGTTAATCTGCTAACCCGGGATGGAGGGCGCAAGTCCATCCACATATGATTTCCGGTTGGTCATATGTTTGTTGATCACATTTGTATGGTGCATACACTTGCTTGAATAATCACTTGCTTGAATGATTGTATTTAATTGTGTTATGGAAGTTATTACTCACTAAGCTAGTTAGCTTACGCCCCCATAGTTTTTATCTGTTGCAGCACGAATTTATATGGCTTAGGCCGAGGCAAGCCACAGCACAGGTACCGGAGATAGGAGTTTCCCGTAGAAGTTTAATCCATTTCTTTTTGTATAGACTTCCATTGGAAACTAAGGACTCTGGATGACTGTAATGGACTTGTTATTCTTTTGCGGGGGAATGCCCCTTAGAGTTTGTAAACTTTAATTACTATGGCTAATGAATGCCACATTAAACTGTTTAACTCCATTTGTTGAAGTATTCTATTGTCGTAAAGGAACGCTTTACATCTACTTAAGACTCCCGAAGGCCCGGGTAGGGAACTCGAGAGTCTTACTTAGTATGTGGCGGGCTGTTACGTTTAGGATACCCTACGGGGCGTGACAGTTTAAGTTGGTATCAGAGCCCTAGGTTATAAACAAGACAATAGAATTAAAAGAAACCGGACTTAGAAATCTAACTAATAGGTTAAATGGAGTTAAAAACGTTTTCTTGCTAAGTCTGATTAGTAGTATTGTTTTGATGTAGGTCTCCCTGGGTGAGACCAGGGAGAGGGCCAGGAATTTACAAAGAGAAATGACGAAACGATGGTAGAATATAGGTTGAGGCTAAGAGAACTGTGTGAAGATTTTGCCTTAGCCAGACATCCCCGGACTATAGGGGAAATGTACAAGTTATGGAAGGATGGCTGAGATATACCAGATGGGCTCAGTAGTGGATCGATTGAGGTATGATCCTATGGGAAGAAGGAGCTGGACAAAGTTAGAGACAATCTATACTCTAGAGAGGATCATGGTTGATTATGGGCGTGAGCCCATGACTAGAGAAGCTACATTTATCTTGAAGGGTGGAGGAACCCGAACCCCTCCAGATTTTAGGGTATGGATCCCCATAGGACCATTATATGTGTATGCCCATGATAACTTGTATGATCATCCTGACTGGAATTTAGCAGACGCATGGAATCATATCACCTGGCATGCGATCTACTTAGATATCCTTCCACCCCGAGTGATAGCTCCACCTCCAGCTATTGATATAGGTTTGCAATTGAATGGGGCACCTGTGATTGGAGAGGATGAAGAAGAGAAAGAGGACCCTGAGGAGGATCCTAACTGGGAAGAGAATGAGGTACCTAGGACCCCCACCCCGCCTGTTGAACCAGAAATGCAGGTGAACCTAGAACCCGATCAAATTATATGGGATTTTAACCGGATGTTGGATATACCGGATAGTGGGAGGCTAGAACCCGAGGTAGATCCCAGGGTATGGAGAGATGTGTATATTGAGGGTGAGAACCCACCTGTGCTTGACCTAGCTATAGCGGAACCGGAGGCCCCAGTGCCTATGGAAGCTGAAAATGTGGCGGAAGAGCCTGTGAGAGAGCCTGAAGTAGAGGTGAACCGACTAGGTGAGCCCGAGGTAGGTGGTGAGAAGGAAGAAGTAAGCCTGCAGGAGGGGCAAGGAACTGAAGAAGAAGAAGAAAGTGAAGATCAAGAGCCTCTAGTCCGACCCGCTAGGAAGCGGAGGATGACCACGAGGGAGTATCTTAGCTTGTTCGTCCGACAGGACGATGGTGGTTCTACCAGCAGGAGATGACCTCCTAGCCCGACCCCCGATGACTCTAGTGATGAGTAGAGACCGGGATGTTAGCTAACCCATGAAGTCCAAGAGGAGTCCTGATTTTCTTATTTTTGTAGCAGGCAATGCGGGATGCCAATTTGCCTTAGAATCTCAGGATAGTTAGCATTTTATTGTTCCTTTTTCCTTGTATTTTGTCATGTTTCAGAAATAGGTAAGTTGTCTAGAATCGAAATTGGAACTTAGTTAGCCAAATTTTGGGGACCAAATATGATGTAATATTGTTGTATGGCTCACTAAAGTAATGAAAAGGTCAAGTTTGTTTTAAAGAAAAGGAGTTGTGAAAAGCATGCATATTAGTCATAAGGCATAAAGAACATCAACCGCATATAATCACATAAACATTCATTCATTCACATTATTGTTATGAAGTTTCGACTTGTTACTCTATGTGTGAAATTTTTTTTATATATATTTATTTTATTTTATTTTATTTCCTTATGATTTTATGGATTTATGAATTCCATTTCTTTAAGTTTGATTCCAGATTCTCGCAATTTTTGACTTTGTTAATAATCTTGTTCCTTCGAAATTTAAAACTTACTAAAGATACTAAAAATTCATTAAACATTGTATAAACAGACGAAATCGGCGAATTCGGAATCGGGAACAAGGGTCTAATTCGAACGAAGCCGATCAACCGGCTATGCCACAACCTAACCCCCAAGGAGCTGCACCCAAAATCAACAGGGTGATGTATTAAATGCGATTGGACAATTGGCCAATCTTCTGAACACTTCATCCAAATCAGAATCCGGTTCAGAACCCGCACCCAGGGCAAAGTGCCCGGGATTCGGCACCACATCCACCGCCCGCAGACCGTCGGGAAATGACTGCAGAGGCACCGGCTCCACAAGAGGAGCACTTATAATGTGCCATTGCCGCCACCCCGCCATACAGGAGACCCCACCGAAGCTCCTTACCGGACTTTATTAAGAGCAACCGGTATTTTGATGGAGCGTTCGGTAAACCGGATGAAGCCGAGGACTGGTTGGCTCAAGTTGAGCGTTCTTTTGCTGCATACGAGATTCCATATCTGCAGTTGGAATATGGGACATATATGCTGAGGTATAATGCACGAGTCTGGTGGGACTCCAAGAGAAGAAATTTGACTTCCCCGGCCACTTGGGAAACCTTTCGCCGGGAATTTCTGAACAATTATTTTCCCTCCAGCTTGAGGGTGAAATATAGTGCTGATTTCCTCCATGTTAAGCAAGGGGAGATCGGTAGAACAGTACGAGACTGAGTTCGTCCACTTGCTGCAGTATGCACCTGAGTCTTTCAGGGATAGCGAAGAGTTGAAGAAGCAAGTGTTCCTGGGAGGCTTAGATGAGGAGTTGCGGATTAAGTTGGAAGAGTTTGGAGTAAGGACCTACCCTGAAATGGTAGAGAAGGCCCGGGTAATTGAAGGGGCTAGAAAAAGGAAATATCAGGAGCCTGAAAAGAGGGTATTTGGAAAGAGGCCGTTTGATGCCTCAAGCTCAGGGTTCAAAGGAAAAAGGTACAGGCCGTACCAAGGGTTTAAAGAGGAGTCTAGCAGCAAGCCGACCCAGTTCAAGACTAATGTCACATGCTGGAAATGTAAGGGGACGCATGCGCCTAGGCAATGCCCGCAGTTGAGGAACAAATGTTACTTTTGTGGTGATGCTGGCCACATGGTTTATACGTGCCCGAAGAAGCTGGCAGTGACTTGCTTTATTTGCAAGGAGAAAGGGCACTTAGCTTCCGAATGTTCTCAACGGAAGAGCGTGGCCACCCGACCCTTCGGAACCTCGAGTAATACCAACCCCATGAGGTCTGGTAACAAGAGCGGGAGTCGGGCAGCTTCCGCGATGCATGGGATGAGGCTGTACAATTTGGAAGGCCAATGGATGGTGGAAGAAGACGAAGATGAGGAAGTGGAGTTGGCAGCTTTGGATCAAAGCGAGAATGCTGATGGCGGCCTGGTGACAGGTTAGTAGCGGAAACCCCTCCTAACTTGAAATTTAAGTTTATTTAATTTGAATTATTGTTTAAATGAAATTGAATATATTATGGAAAGCTGGAAGTAGAGACCCTATGTGGATAGCCTTAAGAGTATTTTAAGGTCCATATGTGATGGGTGTTTATTGACCTCAGGACACATACGAGTAATAGCGTGGAAGCCTATGTTTTATTTGACACGGGAGCGACCCACTCGTTCATCACCTATAGTTTGGCCAACCGACGGATTGCCTATAGCCACAACCACGGTTAGCTTGAGGATTAAGACCCCCACAGGGAGTGTTGTGTCAACCCGAGACTGATAAAAGATTGTCCATTGGAAATCCATGGTCACCACTCCAAAAGTGATTTAATATGTTGGAAATGAACAAATACGAAGTCATCCTCGGAATGATTGGCTAAGTAAAGTGAAGGCAATAGTGGATTGCCAAAGAGGACAGTATGTTTTTATGATCAATCGGGAGAAAAAGTAGAATTTGTGGGAGAAACCTTAGTCCCAAGAAGGTTTGATCTAAGCTCGTTTGAGTTGATGATGGAGGATGAGGAGATAATACCGATTGAGGTGTCTTGGATGAAGGGGAAACCCGTGAGGAAAAGGATATTCCAGTAGTGAATGAATACTTGGATGTGTTCCCAGAAATTTTGCCGGGATTACCGCCAAAGAGAAATTGACTTTGAGATTGTTTTGGCTCCAAATACCGAACCGATATCTAAAGCGCCATACCGGATGGCACCGGCTGAGTTGAAGGAGCTAAAGACACAGTTGCAAGAACTTCTGGATCAGAAATTTATAAGACCAAGTGTATCGCCATGGGGCGCACCCGTTTTGTTTGTGAAGAAGAAGGACGGATCGATGAGATTGTGTATGACTACCGGGAGTTGAATAAAGTGACTGTCAAAAATCGGTATCCCTTGCCAAGAATTGACGATTTGTTTGACCAACTGCAAGGGGCTTGTGTGTTCTCACGCATTGATTTACGTTCAGGGTATCATCAGTTGAGGATTAAGCCTGAGGATGTACCTAAGACGGCTTTTCGTACTCGTTATGGACACTACGAGTTCTGGTAATGTCATTTGGACTGACTAATGCACCAGCTGCATTTATGGACCTGATGAATAGAGTCTATAAGCCACTTTTGGATAAGTGTGTGATAGTCTTCATAGACGACATCCTCATATATTCAAAGACCAAAGAGCAACACGAGGAGCATCTTCGATTGGCGTTGCAAACCTTACGGGATAATGAGCTGTATGCCAAGTTGTCCAAATGTGATTTTTGGTTGGACAGAATATCATTCCTTGGACATGTAGTAACGGTGATGGGATATCAGTTGACCCCGAAAAGATCAAGGCGTAGTGGATTGGAAGCCACCACAGACAGTTACTGAAGTAAGGAGTTTCTTGGGATTAGCTGGCTACTATCGCAAGTTTGTGAAGGATTTCTCTAAGATAGCCAAGCCACTGACTCAACTAACTCAAAAGAATGAGAAATTCGTTTGGACGGACAAGAGGGAACAGAGCTTTCAGGAATTGAAGCGACGATTGGTTTCGGCACCGATTCTAGTTTTACCAGACCCAGAAAAGCCCTACACGGTACATAGTGACGCCTCAAGGAATGGCCTTGGATGCGTTCTGATGCAAGAGGGAAGGTCATTGCATATGCCTCGCGGCAATTAAGACCGCATGAACAGAATTATCCTACGCATGATTTGGAGCTAGCTGCCGTCGTCTTTGCCTTGAAGTTATGGAGACATTATCTGTACGGACAGAGGTGTGAGATATATACAGATCATAAGAGTCTTAAATACCTGTTCACAGAAGGAGCTAAACATGAGACAAAGGAGGTGGCTAGAATTAATAAAGGATTATGATCTGGGAATAAATTACTGTCCGGGGAAGGTAAATGCGGTTGCGGATGCCCTAAGTCGGAAGAATCACGGGGAAGTAGCCGCCTTGATCACGAGTCAAAGAGAATTGATTAAAGAGTTTGAGAAGCTAAGGATCGAGTTCATAGGTCAAAGCGCTGAGCTTGAGATATCCAACTTGGCACTGGAACCGACCTCATAGAGAGAATCAAAGAAGCCCAAAGATATGACGAGGTAATACAAAGGATAAAAAGGGAAACCCAAGCATGAAAGTACCTTGACTTTGCCGTGGATGATGAAGATGTGATCCGAATGAAAGGAAGGCTGTGTGTACCAGAGGACGAGGAGTTGAGAAAGGAAATAATGAGTGAAGCACATAACTCTGGATATACCATGCATCCGGGAGGCACCAAAATGTATCAGGATTTGAAGAGCCGCTACTGGTGGAATGGCATGAAGCGAGATGTGGCAGATTATGTGATAAAGTGTCCAGTATGCCAACAGGTGAAAGTAGAGCACCAAAGACTGGGCGGATTGCTAAAGCCCTTACCCATTCCCGAATAGAAGTGGGATCAGATATCCATGGATTTTGTGTGCGGTTTTCCCAAGACTCCATCTGGTTGTGATGCAATATGGGTAGTAGTGGACCGATTGACTAAGTCGGCGCATTTCTTACCCATAAATATGACTTACTCAATGGAAAGGTTAGCCAAGATCTATATCAGAGAGATCGTAAGATTACATGGTATACCTGCAGGGATTATCTCCGATAGAGACCCGCGATTCGTGTCGAAGTTTTGGGCAAGCTTGCAAAAGAGCTTGGGCACCAAATTGAACTTTAGCACGGCTTATCACCCTCAGACCGATGGACAGTCTGAGCGGACGATCCAAACCCTAGAAGACATGCTGAGAGCGTGTGCCTTGGAATTCAAAGGGAATTGGGATAGCCATGTGCACCTAATCGAGTTTGTGTAAACCCCTGAATATTTAATAATCATAGAAGTTTAAGCATCAAAAATTAAATCCCGAAAATCGACTCAAGATAAAAACCAAATTCTAGACCGAGTCAAAACACCAGAAACGAAACCCTAAAAATCAAACCAAGTTAAAACTTAATTCCAAATAAGAACAAAAACGAGTTTTCTCAATTTTGAGAAAACGAGAACCCTTGAAACGAAATATAAAGTCCAATTACCGATATAATCAACGTCCGTACGTCGATTAAATAATTTACCCGATTCCTAAAACGCGAATCGAAACAATAGATCCAAATACCGCTTAACAATGAGATAATAAAATCCTAATTCCTTCAGTAAAATTTTAGAATAACAAAATCCAAATTTTCCCCAAAAGTCAAATTGAGTCAACTCATAAACCTAGACTCGGTTAAACGATCCCGAGAACTAAAAACAAATAAATAATCAAGAATAAAATAAGATAAACCACAGACGTCGAGCTAGAAATATAATACGATCAAAACTCAAAAATTATACGATCTTACGAATAACTCAGTAAAATCGGAATCAAAACGGAACCCTAAAAGTCAACAAGCCTACAACGAACCCTAGTGTTTAAGATCCAGCAATCCTGCGTTTTCAAACCCTAGAAAACGAAATTAAGTTAATGGCCTAGAATAGTTCGTAATAACGTCGGGTAACATAAAAATATCAGATTCACGAATTTCGAGTGACCTTCGGACCCAAACGGGATCAGTTCTCGAAAAGCATGTCCCGAAGCTCGGAATATTAAAAATATTCCGTTTATACCAATAGACTCGTAAAAATATAAGGATTTCAAAAATATCAGTTTTGGAATTTTTTCGGTAGCTAAAAATTACAGATATCGCATTATTACGCGTATTTTTATTACTACTGGTGCTTTAATTGTCTAGTCTACTATTCATAGTACTTTTCTACTATTCACAGTACTTTTCTACTATTCATTACTATTCACTCTCTCTACTTTATATCTAATCACTCTTACAAATGACACAATTCACACTATTCACATTTTCTTTTCTCATAAAAATCTACTCATACCTTTCTTACAAAATATCACTTCTCTTACACAAAAATTAATCATAATTGTACTTTTCTCTCTCCCCCTTCATGTTGCCATCCAATCACTCTCTCTCTTCCCTCTCTTTTTTATTTTCTTTTTCAATTATTTAAATCACTCTTAATTCCTCTCCTCTTTTCTTATAAATATCACCTCTCCCCTTCTCATTTCTTCACACCTTTCTCAAGTAGAGAATTTATGCAAAATTCTCTCCAAAACACTCATCTCCATATTCTTACAAGAACTCTCTTCTTGTAAGAAGAAACTCTCTTCTTCGACCAAAATAATTTTTTTTTCAAGTCTCATTTCTAACCACTACCAAAAGCCTTCAAGCAATCCTTCTTTTCTTCTTATCCATTTAGGTAATGAAGAACTCTTATTCTATTCATGTCAAGTAACCTTATATGGTTTTGATGTTGTTTCTTAGGTTAAAAAACTAAAGAAAATCACATTAAGATCATGTTTGGTTCTTGTTCATGGGACTACTTTTATGCATATATATACTTTGCCATTTATTACTTATTTATATTTTGATCTTTTGCTATAACTTGCTTATAAATACATATACACATATATATATGCATATTATATATATTTAGAGCATATAAGCTCATTTGTTATTTATCTACTTTTAAGTTATGCAATTTATTTATTTCATGTTGCTTTTAAGACTATTCTTTCTAGTCTTAGACTTGTACATATCAAGTCAAAACAATCTTTTATTTATTTCCTTTCGGGACTAGTCCATTCTTAGTCCCAGGATGCCTTGATGAAGCAAAGGCTCCAATACTTGATCGGGATTCCTTGATGAAGCTAAGGTTCCCAATGCTTGATATTTCATTTTCTTGCTCTTTATTTATTTCTAGTATTTTCTTATGTTCCTATTAGTTTATATGCTCATATTACTTGCAAGTACGTAATGCTAATGTCTCAACCAATCTAAAAATAGAGTTTTACTTTACTAAATAAACTCAAAGCTAGAATTTCGATTAAGTGATTTATCACAAAATCATGAAGTTATTATCAACAACATAGAAATGGAGTTTTCTCAACATAAATAACAAAGATAGATTTCCAAGGAATAATAAGAAATAAATATTTTCTTTGTATATTATGTTAACCTAAGCTTTTTAATAATATAATTTATTAATATTAAAAGTTTTACCAAAAGCTCAAGATTTAAACTCTTTTAAAACTTCGAAATAAAACTAAGAAAACAAACTAATTTTCAAAGTTAAGATAAATTCATAAGGTGATAAACCCACTTAGGAAAAATAATGATTTTTAAATTTCTAAAAAGAAGGAACTCATTTTCAAAAGAATATAAATAGATTGAACAATAATGGGTTTTATCAATAGAAGATGATTCTTTTCAAAAGAGATGAAAGAACAAGTTTTGGAAAGTAAAAGCTTATATTTTAGAAAGGAATATAAGAAAAACAAGACTCATTTTCAAAGACCATCTCAAATAAACAAATTATGAAAAGGTTTTCGACAACTTAACGAACTTTTGATAAATTAATCTTTTATCACTAGAAATGAAATATATGAAAAACTAGGGTTAAAGGAAAATTTGCTTGTTTTGGAAAAAGGAAGGAAGAAAATAAAATAAAATTATACTCATTTATAACAACCTAAGAAAAATATAAAGTTTCTTTAAATACTTAAAAGGAAGTTTTCAAAGCTAAAAGTTTAAATGAATAGTTTTATGAAATAAATTGTTGAGACACTACCATTAGGATTTTTGCATATAAAGTGAGCTTGCCTATATATTCAAAAGTGTTTATCAAATATATATTTATATTGTTACAAAAGGATTTTTCTTTAAAATGAAGTTGAGTTAGAAAATTGATTTTTGCAAAAGTTTGGTAATATTCGTTTTAAATCTGTACCTAACGTTTGCGGAACCTAAATGACCTTTTATGACCAAGATAAGTTTAGAAATGGATAGAACTTTTCGAATAGGTAGAAAACGGTATATCATATGCGAAATTCCGAGTTAAAATGAGTAAGTTATGGCCATTTTAAGTTAGAAATTTCCTCTTATACGATTTTACCGCGATTTTAAGAAAGTTTAGAATCTCCAAGAATAGAGATTCATGAAAGACTTATCCGGGTATTTCTTTTGTCTAGGTGACGAAGGATACAAGAATACCCTACCCGAGGATTTCTACGACTAAGAAGATAGCGAAATGGACGAGTGAGTTATTCCTTCTAATTTCGTTACCTTGCTTGTGCTTGTAATGTAGTAGCATTAGTATACTAAGAAAAGATAAAAACGAATATATTTGGGGATTTCGGGATTATGCGTATATATGATTCTATGTTTAGGCGTGAATTGAGAATTAAGAATATCGCAACTTCGATCTACTTGTTTAAATAATTTTTGTTTACTTACTTGTATGATTGTTTATTATTGCTAAATTGATTGATCGCCCTAATAAACCTTAATAAGGTTTGACTTAAGAATAATAAAACGTTCACGCATAGCATCCGTCGAGTCACATCTATTTTGAAGGCTGCTACTCCTACACGTAGAGTTGGATTGGCTGTGATCGTGCGGTGCCACGGGCCATGTTCCTTCCTGGAGAATCCAAATCGCTCGGGGAAAGCGACTCTAGGTTCGGAGCCGAGCCAACCGAACGCTGTGGGTGAGTACCTGGGGACTAGTAGTAGAAGGTCGAGGACCTTCAACCCCGATTCCCTAACCTTTGATACGGAGGGGTAAATCCGTTCTATATATGGTTTCCGGATGAATATATATATTCGCGTAATCATGTGATTGTTGCATTGTATGCATAGCATATGTTTGATTAAATAAATAAACTTGTTTGAAATTATGGTACGAACGAAAAGGAATATCTCACTAAGCTAGTTGTAGCTTATACCCCTATAGATTTTGTTGAAACAGGTATATTTGTGGATTAAATTTGAGGATCATGACATTAAGGAAGTCATAGACGGATGATTAAGGATATGGAATCATACAATGAAGAAATTTTGTAAGGTTCTTTATATGTGATAACCTATATGATTAGGGACGCATATTTATTTGAAGATAATAGAAGAATATGCTTTAAGAATTGAATTGTGATATGCTTACATTTTATATTAACTATTCTCTTTGCCTTGCTACTTATTTATTATCAATGTAAATTGCGCTACTCCGATGCGTCCCCTTGGTTGTGATGTATGCCTTGTACATAATATGGAAGCCTTTGCATGACTAAGGTAGTCATTCCTAGGCTTTAGTATTATGTATGGTGGACTGCCACGTTTAGAGTACCCCTCGGGGCGTGACAGTTTGCCTACAATAACAGCTATCACTCCACCATTCAGATGCCACCGTATGAAGCTTTGTATGGACGGCGTTGTAGATCCCCCTTGTTTTGGGATGAAGTGGAAAAGGTAGCAATTGGGCCGGAAAATGGTACAAGAAGCCGCAGATAAAGTGAGATTGATTCAGCGGAAAATGAAAGAGGCTCAAGACCGGCAAAAGAGCTGAGCAGATTTGAAAAGAAGAGAGCTTGAATTCTAGGTGGGTGATCATGTATACCTGAAGATAAACCCGATTAAAAGTATCAAGAGGATACGTACACAAGGGAAGTTAAGCCCAAGATACGTTGGACCCTTCAAAATCCTAGAAAGAGTCGGAGATCTAGCATATCGGCTAGCCCTGCCACCAAATTTGTCTGGGATCCACAATGTATTCCATGTATCAGTCTTGAGAAGATACGTTGCCGACCCAGAAAGGATTCTGGAATTGGAACCAATTCAGTTGAAGGAAAACCTGACATATGAAGAACACCCAGTGAAGATATTGGATAAGAAAACTCAAAGGCTACGAAACAAAGACATTCACTACGTGAAAGTGTTATGGAGGAATCATGCCTTTGAGGAAGCAACATGGGAAGCTGAAGAGGAAATCCGGAGAAAGTACCCCGAGATATTTGAAGGGCAAGGTATGTCAGTTTCGTTTTGAGGACAAAACTTTATTTAAGGTGGGGAGGTTGTAAACCCCGGTATTCTCGGTAGCTAGGAAACCCCGGGAGTTGGAAGCGAAACCCTAACCCGATCAGGTTGAGTCTTGTGAAGCCTAGGAACCCTAAATCTGACTTTCCTTCGGTTTCATAGTAAAATAAATATTATAAAGTAAATGAATTTGAATTATTGTTCCAAAGTACATTTCAAACCTTTGAAAGTTTTAAATTTAGGAATTTTTCAATTCCGGGCCTTCCCGAGCCCAATTACGGAAAAGCGTGCCCGGGCCACGGATTCAGAAAAACGTTCCGGAATATTCATTAGAACCGTAATTTTATAAGGATTCCAAAAATATCAATTTCATAATTTTCCGAGCCATAAAAATTATAGTTATAGCTTTTCCCGTGTTTTCGGTACAACCGGTAAAGTAGATGTCTTGTCTACTATTCACAAGTACAACCTACACTACACACTACCCATACCCTATTCTTACATCCTTACAACTACTCATTTCAATTTTCTTTTCCAAGGAATTTTGTCTCTTAAATAATTATCACATTTAGTACATTTAATTTACTAAATTACAAATTTCAATTTTTCAAAACACACACACACACACACATATGGATGGCCGGTGCCCCTCCCTTGTTTTTCCTTCCCATTTGATTTATTTTTGCAAATTTTATTCAACTAAACCCTAATTCACTTCATATATATACATATTTTTCTCTCTCTTCCTCATTTCTTCTTATTTCAAAGTTTGAAAAAGAGTAAAAACTCTCTTCTCCTCCTCTTGTGCCGAGCGTTCCCCTCCCCTTTCCTCTCACTTTCCAACTTTGTTTCTTCTTCTTTCATCCTTCAAGACCCTTTGGTATGTATATTTAGGCTTTGTTCATCCTAAATCTTGTTATGGCAAGATTATTCTTGTGTGTTTTCTCATCTAAATCCCAATGAGCATGAGCAAGGGACATGAAAACACTACTACAAGAATCTCAAGCCATCTCAAGAAGTGGATCTAGCCTTTGAATGAGTTTTGTTTGAAATATCAACTTGTTCATGCATGTAAAGTAGAGATCTTGCATATATATTGTTGTTCATGCCATGAGATCCATGATTTATACACTATATATAGTAGATCTAAGGTTTAGACATTCACAACTTCATGAACATGTATGATCATAGAGATATTTTTGTTTCCATGCATTGATGATCATAAAAATATAGTCTTGTGTATATATAGAGATGCTAGATGGTAAATATTCACATATGGAAGGCAAGAACATTGAAAAAGGAAGGACTTTGTCAAATATGAAATGTTGAAAACTCGGATGAAATGGAAACCCTACTTTCAAAACCACCAAAATCATTTCTAAACTCATGTTTCATAAGAAAAATGAAGGGTATGCGTAATAGGTATATTGAAGGAATGATTTTTATAAGTTTAGATGAGTTTAGGCATGATAGGAATGTAAAACAAGTGGTGGAGTTAGAATGAGAAATGTTGGAATGTTGATCAATAGTTAAAATTCGTAACTTAGTTCATGCCTACAAGAACACTTAGTATTTAAGTCTAAATTGGATATTTTATAAGCAAATGAAGTCCTTAGATAATATATATTGGAGCTTCAATTTTTAATGCATTAGATAAGTTTTCCCTTAAGAAAAATGCAAGAAAATGAAATTTAGAAAATTCGGATTTTAACAAAAAGCTAGTTCAAAGACATGTTTACCAAATGAAAAATGGGAATTTTATGCATGAATGGAGGCCATGATTAATATAGACCTTGAGAACTTATTTTTAGTTAAATAATAAGTGGATTACAAGATTAAAAGTCAAAGAAACCCTAAGGAGTATAATGTGGAAAAATAGCTTCATAAGAATAACCTTGTAAGATTTTCTAACACTAGGAGTTCATAAGAGTTATTATCACAAAATTATCATGACCATGCATATGTTGATCTCATTACATGGCATTCATGTTAGTAATTCATTCCCATACCATTCATGCATGAATATCAACTAGGGACCTTTCTTATTAAAAGCAAAACAAATTTTTGAGATCGGAACATTGCGGAACAGATCTGATCCCACTGTTCCGTGACCTTGCTATTTTCAAAACTTGGATTTAATATTAGAAATAGATAGATCTTTCGAAGTAGATAGAGATCGATATAAAATTTGCGAAATTCGAGTTAAAATGACCAAGTTATGGCCGTTTTAAGTCGGAACTTCCACAAATAGCGAGAAATCCGAATTCATATAGTTTAGATGTATAGCTTGATTTAGTTACATAATGAGAATCTCATTAGGATTATTCTTGCTTGGTAGGTGATCCCGAGCAGGACGACACTCTACCTTCCGACTATTACTACTAGGAAGATTGGCGTCCAATGGCCGAGTGAGTTTTACTTCCACTCTCAATTAATGAATGTGATTGTAATGTAGTGGCACTAGTGGAGTAGGCAAAGATAAAAGAAATTGTATATGCATGATGGGGTATATGGGAATTATATATGTTGTTTACTGCTAACATGTGAATTGGAACGTAAGGAATATCGAAACCGGGTGTTAAGCTATTGACTGATTAGTTAATAACCTATGATGAATGTCTGCAAACACTTGTTGGTCACTTGAAAGAATTGAATTAACGAATATTCGGTTTCAAATGTAAATTGAATCCATTCATATCACGATGGGGTTGGAGCATTTGCATTGGTTGGTTTTTCGTGACCCATAAAACGAATGTGTGGTTAATCGTGATCCATAAAATGAATGTGTGGTTAATCGTGATCCATAAAACGAACTTTTAATCAGTTGACCGTGAGCTTAAACGGCGTCGTACCGCAGGATTCGTTAATCTGCTAACCCGGGATGGAGGGCACAAGTCCATCCACATATGATTTCCGGTTGGTCATATGTTTGTTGATCACATTTGTATGGTGCATACACTTGCTTGAATAATCACTTGCTTGAATGATTGTATTTAATTGTGTTATGGAAGTTATTACTCACTAAGCTAGTTAGCTTACGCCCCCATAGTTTTTATCTGTTGCAGCACGAATTTATATGGCTTAGGCCGAGGCAAGCCACAGCACAGGTACCGGAGATAGGAGTTTCCCGTAGAAGTTTAATCCATTTCTTTTTGTATAGACTTCCATTGGAAACTAAGGACTCTGGATGACTATAATGGACTTGTTATTCTTTTGCGGGGGAATGCCCCTTAGAGTTTGTAAACTTTAATTATGCGTTTTGATTTATTATCTATGGCTAATGAATGCCACATTAAACTGTTTAACTCCATCTGTTGAAGTATTCTATTGTCGTAAAGGAACGCTTTACATCTACTTAAGACTCCCGAAGGCCCCGGGTAGGGAACTCGAGAGTCTTACTTAGTATGTGGTGGGCTGTTACGTTTAGGATACCCTATGGGGTGTGACGGTTTAAGTTGGTATCAGAGCCCTAGGTTATAAAACCAGACAATAGAATTAAAAGAAACCGGACTTAGAAATCTAACTAATAGGTTAATGGAGTTAAAACGTTTTCTTGCTAAGTCTGATTAGTAGTATTGTTTTGATGTAGGTCCCTTGGGTGAGACCAGGGAGAGGGCCAGGAATTTACAAAGAGAAATGACGAAACGATGGTAGAATATAGGTTGAGGCTAAGAGAACTGTGTGAAGATTTTGCTTAGTCAGACATCCCCGGACTATAGGGGAAATGTACAAGTTATGGAAGGATGGCTGAGATATACCAGATGGGCTTCAGTAGTGGATCGATTGAGGTATGATCCTATGGGAAGAAGGAGCTGGACAAAGTTAGAGACAATCTATACTCTAGAGAGGATCATGGTTGATTATGGGCATGAGCCCATGACTAAGAAGCTACATTTATCTTGAAGGGTGGAGGAACCGAACCCCTAGATTTTAGGGTATGGATCCCCATAGGACCATTATATGTGTATGCCCATGATAACTTGTATGATCATCCTGGCTCGAATTTAGTAGACGCATGGAATCATATCACCTGGCATGAGATCTACTTAGATATCCTTCCACCCCGAGTGATAGCTCCACCTCTAGCTATTGATATTGGTATGCAATCGAATGGGGCACCTGTGATTGGAGAGGATGAAGAAGAGGAAGAGGACCCTGAGGAGGATCCTAACTGGGAAGAGAATGAGGTGCCTAGGACCCCCACCCCGCCTGTTGAACCAGAAATGCAGGTGAACCCAGAACCCGATCAAATTATATGGGATTTTAACCGGATGTTGGATATACCGGATAGTGGGAGGGTAGAACCCGAGGTAGATCCTAGGGTATGGAGAGATGTGTATATTGAGGGTGAGAACCCACCTGTGCTTGACCTAGCAGTAGCGGAACCAGAGGCCCCAGTGCCTATGGAAGCTGAAAATGTGGCAGAAGAGCCTGTGAGAGAGCCTGAAGTAGAGGTGAACCGACTAGGTGAGCCCGAGGTAGGTGGTGAGAGGAAGAAGTAAGCCCGCAGGAGGGGCAAGGAACTGAAGAAGAAGAAGAAAGTGAAGATCAAGAGCCTCTAGTCCGACCCGCTAGGAAGCAGAGGATGACTACGAGGGAGTATCTTAGCTTGTCCATCCGACAGGACGATGGTGGTTCTACCAGTAGGAGACGACCTCCTAGCCCGACCCCCGATGACTCTAGTGATGAGTAGAGACCGGGATGTTAGCTAACCCCTGAAGTCCAAGAGGAGTCCTGATTTTCTTATTTTTGTAGCAGGCAATGCGGGATGCCAATTTGCCTTAGAATCTCAGGATAGTTAGCATTTTATTGTTCCTTTTTCCTTTTATTTTGGTCATGTTCTCAGAAATAGGTAAGTTGTCTAGAATCGAAATTGGAACTTAGTTAGCCAAATTTTGGGGACCAAATATTGATGTAATATTGTTGTATGGCTCACTAAAGTAATGAAAAGGTCAAGTTTGTTTTAAAGAAAAGGAGTTGTGAAATGCATGCATATTAGTCATAAGGCATAAAGAACATCAACCGCATATAAATCACATAAACGTTCATTCATTCACATTATTGTTATGAAGTCTCGACTTGTTACTCTATGTGTGAAATCTTTTTTTTTTATTATATATTATTTATTTTATTTTATTTTCCTTATGATTTTATAGTTTTACGAATCCCATTTCTTTCTAAGTTTGAATTCCAGATTCTCACAATTTTTGACTTTGTTGATAATCTTGTTCCTTCGAAATTAAAACTTACTAAAGATACTAAAAATTTATTAAACATTGTATAAACTGACGAAATCGGCGAATTCGGAATCGAGAACAAGGGTCTAATTCGAACGAAGCCGATCAACTGGATATGCCACAACCTAACCCCCAAGGAGCTGCACCTCAAAATCAACACGGTGATGTATTAAATGCGATTGGACAATTGGCCAATCTTTTGAACACCTTCATCCAAAATCAGAACCCGGTTCAGAACCCGCACCCAGGGCAAAGTGCCCAGGATTCGTCACCACATCCACCACCCGCAGACCGTCGGGAAATGTGTAAACCCCGAAAATTCTTAGTAGCTAGAAAACCCCGGGAGTTGGAATCAAAACCCTAATCCGATCAGTTTGAGTTTAGTAAATGAAGCCTAGGAACCCTAAATCCGGCTTTCCTTCGGTTTCATAGTAAAATAAATATTACAAAGTGAATGAATTCAAATTATTGTTCCAAGGTACATTTCAAACCCTTGAGAGTATTAAATTCGGGAATTTTTCAATTCCGGGACTTCCCGAGCCCAATTACGGAAAAGCATGCCCCGGGCCACGAATTCAGAAAAATATTCCGGAATATTCATTAGAACCGTAATTTTATAAGGATTCCAAAAATATCAATTTCATAATTTTTCGAGCTATAAAAATTACAGTTATAGCTTTTCTCGTGTTTTCGGAACAACTGGTAAAGTAGATGTCTTGTCTACTATTCACAAGTACAACCTACACTACACACTACCCATACCCTATTCTTACATCCTTACAACTACTCATTTCAATTTTCTTTTCCAAGAAAATTTGTCCCTTAAATAATTATTACATTAATTACATTTAATTTACTAAATTACAAATTTCATTTTTTTTCAAAACTCACACACACACACACACAAGGAGGCCGGCGCCCCTCCTCTATTTTTCCCCCTCAAATGAAGTATTTTTACTTCATTTTATTAATCAAACCCTAAAACACTTGATATATACATAATTTTCTCTCTCTCTCTCTCTTCATTTCTTCTCATTTCAAAATTGAAAAAAAGAGAAAACCTCTCTTCCTTTCCTTACCATTTGTGCCGAGCACCCCCCTCCCTCCCTCTTGCACTTTCAACTCAAAACTCTCCATTTCTACCTTAGATCCTCCTTTGGTATGTTGATTCAAGCCTTGTTCTTCCTAGTTCTTGTAATGGCAAGACCATATCTTGTGTATTTCCTCATTAAAACCCCATGATGCTCATGCTAGGGACATGGAAACACATGAACAAGAATGTCAAGCCATCACAAGACATGGATCTAATGTTTAGATGTTTTTTTGTTAAGATCTCATCTTGTTCATGCATGTAAAGTAGTGATCTTGTACATATATTGTTATTCATTCCATGAAATCCAAGCTTTATATGTCATAACTTCATGTACATGCATGATCATAGGTTCATTTTGTTTTATATGCTTTGATGATCATAAGAATGAAGTCTTGTTCATGTATAGAGATGTTAAATAGCATATCTCCTCATATAGATGGCAAGAACATTGAAAAAGGAAGGGCTTTGTTAAATATGAAAAGTTGAAAATTCGGATGAAATGGAAACCCTACCTTAAAAACCCCAAAATCAACTTTAAACTCATATTTCATAAGAAAAATGGAGGGTATGTGTAATAGACATGTTAAAGGAATTATTTTCATGAGTTTAGATGAGTTTAGGTATAATAAAAATAAGGAAAACAAGAGGTGAAAGTTGAAAAAATGTTGACTTTAAATGTGTTGTCAAATTCGTAACTTTGTGTAATGCCTAAATAAACACTTAGTATTTAAGTCTAAAATGGATGTTTTATAAGCTAAATGAAGTCCTTAGATAATGTATACATTGAAGCTCCAATTTGTAATGCATTAGACAAGATTTCCCTTAAGAAAAATGTAAGAAAAGGAAACTTGGAAAATTCGGATTTTTACAAATAGCTTATTTGAAAACATGTTTACCAAATGAAAAATGTGAATTTTTATGCATGAATGGAGGCCATGACTATTATAGACTTTGAGAACCTATTTTTAGTTAAATAATAAGTAGATTACAAGATTAAAAACCAAAGAAACCCTAAGGAGTATAATGTGGGAAAATAACTTCTTAGAATTAGTCTTTATGAAACTTTCCCCAACACTTAGGAGTTCCTAAGAGTTTATTACTACAAAAATCATCATGACCATGCACATATTGAGTTCATTACATAGCATACACATTAGTAGTTCATTCCTAAATCATTCATGCATGAATCACCAACTAGGAACATTTCTTATCAAAAGCAAAGCACATTTTCAAAGTTGGATCAATTGCGGAACAGAACTGATCCCACTGTTCCGTGACCCTATTATTTTCAAAACTTGGATTTAATACTTGAAATAGATAGATCTTTCGAAGTAGATAAAGATCGATATAAAGTTTGCGAAATTCCGAGTTAAAATGACCAAGTTATGGCCGTTTTAAATCGGGACTTCCGAAAATAGCGAGAAATCCGAATTCAACTAGTATAGATATATAGTTTGATTTAATTACATGGCGAGAATCTCACTAGGATTATTCTTGATTGGTAGGTGATTCCGAGCAGGACGACACTCTACCTCCCGATTATTATTATTAAGAAGTTGGTGTCCAATGGCCGACTGAGTTTACTTCCATTCTCAATTAATGCATGTGATTGTAATGTAGTGGCATTAGTGCTATAGGCAGAGATAAAAGAAGTTGTATAAGCATGCTAGGGTACATGGGAATTATTTATGTTATTGATTGTTGATATGTGAAATGGAGCTTAAGGTATATCGGAACCGGGTGTTAAGATATTGACTGCTTTACTAGAATCTCATGATGAATGTCTGCGAATACTTGTTGGTCACTTAAAAGAACTAAATTAATGACTATTCGACTCCGACTATAAATTGAATTCATTCATGTCACGATGGGGTTGGAGCATTTGCATTGTTGGTTAATCGTGATCCATAAAAGGACTTGTTGGTTAATCGTGATCCATAAAACGACTTGTTGGTTAATCGTGATCCATAAAACGACTTGTTGGTTAATCGTGATCCATAAAACGAGTTATTATTAGTTGACCATGAGCTTAAACGGCGTCGTACCGCAGGATTCGTTAATCTGCTAACCCGGGATGGAGGGCGCAAGTCCATCCACATATGATTTCCGGTTGGTCATATGTTTGCTGAATACATTTGTTTGATGCATACACTTGCCTGAATAATTACTTGTTTGACTGAAGTATGTTCAATTGCGTTATGGAAGTATTGCTCACTAAGCTAGTTAGCTTACGCCCCCATAGTTTTTATCTTTTGCAGCACGACTTTATATGGCTTAGGCCAAGATAGGCTACAGCGCAGGTACCGGAGATAGGAGTTTCCCGTAGAAGTTTAATTCATTCCTTTTTGTATAGACTTCCATTGGAAACTAAGGACTCTGGATGACTGTAATAGACTGTTATTCTTTTGCGGGGGAATGACCCTTAGATTTTGTAAACTTTAACATTATGCGTTTTGATTTATTATCTATAGCTAATGCATGCCTCATTAAACTGTTTAACTCCATTTGTTGAAGTATTCTATTATCGTAAAGGAACGCTTACATCTACCTAAGACTTCCGAAGGCCCCGGGTAAGGAACTCGAGAGTCTTACTTAGTATGTGGCGGGCTGTTACGTTTAGGATACCCTACGAGGCGTGACAAAATGACTGCAGAGGCACCGGCTCCACAAGAGGAGCACTCCTATAATGTGCCATTGCCGCCACCCCGCCATACAGGAGCCCCACCGAAGCTCCTTACCGGACTTTATTAAGAGCAACGGTTTTTTGATGGAGCGTTCGGTAAACGGATGAAGCCGAGGACTGGTTGGCTCAAGTTGAGCGTTCTTTTGCTGCATACGAGATTCCACCTTATCTGCAGTTGGAATATGGGACATATGCTGAGGTATAATGCACGAGTCTGGTGGGACTCCAAGAGAAGAAATTTGACTTCCCCGGCCTCTTGGGAAACCTTTCGCCGGGAATTTCTGAACAATTATTTTCCCTCTAGCTTGAGGGTGAAATATAGTGCTGATTTCCTCCATGTTAAGCAGAAGGGGAGATCGGTAGAACAGTACGAGACTGAGTTCGTCCACTTGCTGCAGTATGCACCTGAGTCTTTCGGGATAGCGAAGAGTTGAAGAAGCAAGTGTTCCTGGGAGGCTTAGTGAGGAGTTGCGGATTAAGTTGGAAGAGTTTGGAGTAAGGACCTACCTGAAATGGTTAGAGAAGGCCGGGTAATTGAAGGGGCTAGAAAAAGGAAATATCAGGAGCTGAAAAGAGGGTATTTGGAAAGAGGCCGTTTGATGCCTCAAGCTCAGGGTTCAAAGGAAAAAGGTACAGGCCGTACCAAGGGTTTAAAGAGGAGTCTAGCAGCAAGCCGACCCAGTTCAAGACTAATGTCACATGCTGGAAATGTAAGGGGACGCATGCGCCTAGGCAATGCCCGCAGTTGAGGAACAAATGTTACTTTTGTGGTGATGCCTATCACATGGTTTATACGTGCCCAAAGAAGCTGGCAGTGACTTGCTTTATCTGCAAGGAGAAAGGGCACTTAGCTTCCGAATGTTCTCAACGGAAGAGCGTGGCACCGACCCTTCGGAACCTCGAGTAATACCAACCCATGAGGTCTGGTAACAAGAGCGGGAGTCGGGCAGCTTCCGCGATGCATGGGATGAGGCTGTACATTTGGAAGGCCAATGGATGGTGGAAGAAGACGAAGATGAGGAAGTGGAGTTGGCAGCTTTGGATCAAAGCGAGAATGCTGATGGCGGCCTGATGACAGGTTAGTAGCGGAAACCCCTCCTAATTTGAAATTTAAGTTGTTTAATTTGAATTATTGTTTAAATGAAATTGAATATATTATGGAAAGCTGGAAGTAGAGACCCTATGTGGATAGCCTTAAGAGTATTTTAAGGTCCATATGTGATGGGTGTTTATTGACCTCAGGACACATACGAGTAATAGCGTGGAAGCCTATGTTTATTTGACACGAGAGCGACCCACGTTCATCACCTATAGTTTGGCCAACCGACTCGGATTGCCTATAGCCACGACCACGGTTAGCTTGAGGATTAAGACCCCCACTGGGAGTGTTGTGTCGACCCGAGAGCTGATAAAAGATTGTCCATTGGAAATCCGTGGTCGCCACTCCAAAAGTGATTTAATAGTGTTGGAAATGAGCAAATACGAAGTCATCCTCGGAATGAATTGGCTAAGTAGAGCGAAGGCAATAGTGGATTGCCAAAAGAGGACAGTATGTTTTTATGATCAATCGGGAGAAAAAGTAGAATTTGTGGGAGAAACCTTAGTCCCAAGAAGGATTGATCTAAGCTCGTTTGAGTTGATGATGGAGGATGAGGAGATAATACCGATTGAAGGTGTCTTGGATGAAGGGGAAACCCGTGAGGAAAAGGATATTCCGGTAGTGAATGAATACTTAGATGTGTTCCCAGAAATTTCGCCGGGATTGCCGCCAAGAAGAGAAATTGATTTTGAGATTGTTTTGGCTCCAAACACCGAACTAATATCTAAAGCGCCATACCGGATGGCACCGGCTGAGTTGAAGGAGCTAAAGACACAGTTGCAAGAACTTCTGGATCAGAAATTTATAAGACCAAGTGTATCGCCATGGGGCGTACCCGTTTTGTTTGTGAAGAAGAAGGACGGATCGATGAGATTGTGTATCGACTACCGGGAGTTGAATAAAATGACTGTCAAAAATCGGTATCCCTTGCCAAGAATTGACGATTTGTTTGACCAACTGCAAGGGGCTTGTGTGTTCTCACGCATTGATATATGTTCAGGGTATCATCAGTTGAGGGTTAAGCCTGAGGATGTACCTAAGACGGCTTTTCGTACTGTAGTAGATTGGAAGCCACCACAGACAGTTACTGAAGTAAGGAGTTTCTTGGGATTAGCTGGCTACTATCACAAGTTTGTAAAGGATTTCTCTAAGATAGCCAAGCCACTGACTCAACTAACTCAAAAGAATGAGAAATTCGTTTGGACGGACAAGAGGGAACAGAGCTTTCAGGAATTGAAGCGACGATTGGTTTTGGCACCGATTCTAGTTTTACCAGACCCAGAAAAGCCCTACACGGTACATAGTGACGCCTCAAGGAATGGCCTTGGATGCGTTCTGATGCAAGAGGGGCAATTAAGACCGCATGAATAGAATTATCCTACGCATGATTTGGAGCTAGCTGCCGTCGTCTTTACCTTGAAGTTATGGAGACATTATCTGTACTGACAGAGGTGTGAGATATATACAGATCATAAGAGTCTTAAATACCTGTTCACACAAAAGGAGCTAAACATGAGACAAAGGAGGTGGCTAGAATTAATAAAGGATTATGATCTGGGAATAAATTACTGTCCGGGGAAGGTAAATGTGGTTGCGGATGCCCTAAGTCGGAAGAATCACGGGGAAGTAGCCGCCTTGATCACGAGTCAAAGAGAATTGATTAAAGAGTTTGAGAAGCTAAGGATCGAGTTCATAGGTCAAAGCACTGAGCTTGAGATATCCAACTTAGCACTGGAACCGACCCTCATAGAGAGAATCAAAGAAGCCCAAAGATACGACGAGGTAATACAAAGGATAAAAAGGGAAACCCAAGTAGGAAAGTACCTTGACTTTGCCGTGGATGATGAAGATGTGATCCGAATGAAAGGAAGGCTGTGTGTACCAGAGGACGAGGAGTTGAGAAAGGAAATAATGAGTGAAGCACATAACTCTGGATATACCATGCATCCGGGAGGCACCAAAATGTATCAGGATTTGAAGAGCCGCTACTAGTGGAATGGCATGAAGCGAGATGTGGTAGATTATGTGATAAAGTGTCCAGTATGCCAACAGGTGAAAGTAGAGTACCAAAGACCGGGCGGATTGCTAAAGCCCTTACCCTTTCCCAAATGGAAGTGGGATCAGATATCCTTGGATTTTGTGTGCGGTTTTCCCAAGACTCCATCTGGTTGTGATGCAATATGGGTAGTAGTGGACCGATTGACGAAGTCGGCGCATTTCTTACCCATAAATATGACTTACTCAATGGAAAGATTAGCCAAGATCTATATCAGAGAGATCGTAAGATTACATGGTATACCTGCAGGGATTATCTCCGATAGAGACCCGCGATTTGTGTCCAAGTTTTGGGCAAGCTTGCAAAAGAGCTTGGGCACCAAATTGAACTTTAGCACGGCTTATCACCCTCAGATCGATGGACAGTCTGAGCGAACGATCCAAACCCTAAAACATATGCTGAGAGCATGTGCCTTGGAATTCAAAGGGAATTGGGATAGCCATGTGCACCTAATCGAGTTTGCCTACAATAACAGCTATCACTCCACCATCCAGATGCCACCGTATGAAGCTTTGTATGGACAGCGTTGTAGATCCCCCTTGTTTGGGATGAAGTGGAAAAGGTAGCAATTGGGCCGGAAATGGTACAAGAAGCCACGGATAAAGTGAGATTGATTCAGCGGAAAATGAAAGAGGCTCAAGACCGGCAAAAGAGCTGGGCAGATTTGAAAAGAAGAGAGCTTGAATTCTGGGTGGGTGATCACATTTACCTGAAGATAAACCCGATTAAAAGTATCAAGAGGATACGTACACAAGGGAAGTTATGCCCAAGATACGTTGGACCCTTCGAAATCCTGGAAAGAGTCGGAGATCTAGCATATCGGCTAGCCCTGCCACCAAATTTGTCCGGGATCCATAATGTATTCCATGTGTCAGTCTTGAGAAGATACATTGCCGACCCAGAAAGGATTCTGGAATTGGAACCAATCAGTTGAAGGAAAACCTGACATATGAGAACACCCAGTGAAGATATTGGATAAGAAAACTCAAAGGCTACGAAACAAAGACATTCACTACGTGAAAGTGTTATGGAGGAATCATGCCTTTGAGAAGCAACATGGGAAGCTGAAGAGGAAATCCGGAGAAAGTACGATATATTTGAAGGCAAGGTATGTCAGTTCCGTTTTGAGGAAAAAACTTTATTTAAGGTGGGGAGGTTGTAAACCCCGGTATTCTCGGTAGCTAGGAAACCCCTGGAGTTGGAAGCGAAACCCTAAGCCGATCAGGTTGAGTCTTGTGAGTGAAGCCTAGGAACCCTAAATCCGACTTTCCTTCGGTTTCATAGTAAAATAAATATTATAAAGTAAATGAATTTGAATTATTGTTCCAAAGTACATTTCAAACCTTTGAAAGTTTTAAATTCGGGAATTTTTCAATTCCGGGCCTTCCCGAGCCCAATTACGGAAAAGCATGCCCCGGGCCACGGATTTAGAAAAATGTTTCGGAATATTCAGTAGAACCGTAATTTTATAAGGATTTCAAAAATATCAATTTCATAATTTTCCGAGCCATAAAAATTACAGTTATAGCTTTTCTCGTGTTTTCGGTACAACTGGTAAAGTAGATGTCTTGTCTACTATTCACAAGTACAACCTACACTACACACTACCCATACCCTATTCTTACATCCTTACAACTACTTATTTCAATTTTCTTTTCCAAGAATTTTGTCTCTTAAATAATTATCACATTTATTACATTTAATTTACTAAATTACAAATTTCAATTTTTCAAAACACACACACACACACACATGGATGGCCGGCGCCCTCCCCTTCTTTTCGTTCCATTTGATTTTTTTTGCAAATTTTATTCAACTAAACCCTAATTCACTTCATATATATACATATTTTTCTCTCTCTCTCCTCATTTCTTCTTATTTCAAAGTTTGAAAAAGAGTAAAAACTCTCTGTGCCGAGCATTCCCCTCCCCCTTTCCTCAAACTTTCCAACTTTGTTTCTTCTTCTTTCCTCCTTCAAGACCCCTTTGGTATGTATATTTAGGCTTTGTTCATCATAAATCTTGTTATGGCAAGATTATTCTTGTGTGTTTTCTCATCTAAATCCCAATGAGCATGAGCAAGGGACATGAAAACACTACTACAAGAATCTCAAGCCATCTCAAGAAGTGGATCTAGCCTTTGAATGAGTTTTGTTTGAAATATCAACTTGTTCATGCATGTAAAGTAGAGATCTTGCATATATATTGTTGTTCATGCCATGAGATCCATGATTTATACACTATATATAGTAGATCTAAGGTTTAGACATTCACAACTTCATGAACATGTATGATCATAGAGATATTTTTGTTTCCATGCATTGATGATCATAAAAATATAGTCTTGTGTATATATAGAGATGCTAGATGGTAAATATTCACAAATGGAAGGCAAGAACATTGAAAAAGGAAGGACTTTGTCAAATATGAAATGTTGAAAATTCGGATGAAATGGAAACCCTACTTTGAAAACCACCAAAATCATTTCTAAACTCATGTTTCATAAGAAAAATGAAGGGTATGCGTAATAGGTATATTGAAGGAATGATTTTTATAAGTTTAGATGAGTTTAGGCATGATAGGAATGTAAAACAAGTGGTGGAGTTAGAATGAGAAATGTTGGAATGTTGATCAATAGTTAAAATTCGTAACTTAAGTTCATGCCTACAAGAACACTTAGTATTTAAGTCTAAATTGGATATTTTATAAGCCAAATGAAGTCCTTAGATAATATACATATTGGAGCTTCAATTTTTAATGCATTAGATAAGTTTTCCCTTAAGAAAAATGCAAGAAAATGAAATTTAGAAAATTCGGATTTTAACAAAAAGCTAGTTCAAAGACATGTTTACCAAATGAAAAATGGGAATTTTTATGCATGAATGGAGGCCATGATTAATATAGACCTTGAGAACTTATTTTTAGTTAAATAATAAGTGGATTACAAGATTAAAAGTCAAAGAAACCCTAAGGAGTATAATGTGGAAAAATAGCTTCATAGGAATAACCTTTGTAAGATTTTCTAACACCTAGGAGTTCATAAGAGTTATTATCACAAAATTATCATGACCATGCATATGTTGATCTCATTACATGGCATTCATGTTAGTAATTCATTCTCATACCATTCATGCATGAATTATCAACTAGGGACCTTTCTTATTAAAAGCGAAACAAATTTTTGAGATCGGAACATTGCGGAACAGATCTGATCCCACTGTTCCGTGACCTTTCTATTTTCAAAACTTGGATTTAATATTAGAAATAGATAGATCTTTCGAAGTAGATAGAGATCGATATAAAATTTGCGAAATTCCGAGTTAAAATGACCAAGTTATGGTCGTTTTAAGTCGGAACTTCCGCAAATAGCGAGAAATCCGAATTCATATAGTTTAGATGTATAGCTTGATTTAGTTACATAATGAGAATCTCATTAGGATTATTCTTGCTTGGTAGGTGATCCCGAGCAGGACGACACTCTACCTTCCGACTATTACTACTAGGAAGATTGGCGTCCAATGGCCGAGTGAGTTTTACTTCCACTCTCAATTAATGAATGTGATTGTAATGTAGTGGCACTAGTGGAGTAGGCAAAGATAAAAAGAAATTGTATATGCATGATGGGGTATATGGGAATTATATATGTTGTTTACTGCTGACATGTGAATTTGAACGTAAGGAATATCGAAACCGGGTGTTAAGCTATTGACTGATTAGTTAATAACCTATGATGAATGTCTGCAAACACTTGTTGGTCACTTGAAAGAATTGAATTAACGAATATTCGGTTTCAAATGTAAATTGAATCCATTCATATCACGATGGGGTTGGAGCATTTGCATTGGTTGGTTTTTCATGACCCATAAAACGAATGTGTGGTTAATCGTGATCCATAAAACGAATGTGTAGTTAATCGTGATCCATAAAACGAACTTTTAATCAGTTGACCGTGAGCTTAAACGGCATCGTACCGCAGGATTCGTTAATCTGCTAACCCGGGATGGAGGGCGCAAGTCCATCCACATATGATTTCCGGTTGGTCATATGTTTGTTGATCACATTTGTATGGTGCATACACTTGCTTGAATAATCACTTGCTTGAATGATTGTATTTAATTGTGTTATGGAAGTTATTACTCACTAAGCTAGTTAGCTTACGCCCCCATAGTTTTTATTTGTTGCAGCATGAATTTATATGGCTTAGGCCGAGGCAAGCCACAGCACAGGTACCGGAGATAGGAGTTTCCCGTAGAAGTTTAATCCATTTCTTTTTGTATAGACTTCCATTGGAAACTAAGGACTCTGGATGACTGTAATGGACTTGTTATTCTTTTGCGGGGGAATGCCCCTTAGAGTTTGTAAACTTTAATTATGCGTTTTGATTTATTATCTATGGCTAATGAATGCCACATTAAACTGTTTAACTCCATTTGTTGAAGTATTCTATTGTCGTAAAGGAACGCTTTACATCTACTTAAGACTCCCGAAGGCCCCGGGTAGGGAACTCGAGAGTCTTACTTAATATGTGGCGGGCTGTTACGTTTAGGATACCCTACGGGGCGTGACAGACTCCAATCTAGTGCTACCATGATTGAGGCTTGTGTAAGTTTTTCTTTCGACAAATCAAAAGCAGTAAGATACCTTTCATTAAAATCGAATTAGGCATCTTTTTTTAAGAGTTTGGTCAGTAGTCGAGCTATTTGTGAGAAATCCTTGATAAATCTTCTATAGAAACTGACATGGCTAGGAAAACTCTTAATGGCTACAACTATAGTGGGTGGTAGAAGCTTTGTAATAACATCAATTTTTGCTGCATCTACTTCTATGCCCTTCTTAGAAATTTTGTGTCTAAAAACAATTCCTTCTTGGACCATGAAATGGCATTTTTCCCAACTCAAAACTAAATTTGTGTCCATACATTTTTTAAGAACCTTGCCTAAATTCCAGAGATAGTTAACAGAAGAGTCTCGAAAAGCAGAAAAATTGCCCATGAAAATTTCCATATTATCCTGGACATATTCGTAAAAAATGGCCATCATACATCTCTGGAATGTTATTGGAGCATTGCAAAGCCCAAAAGGCATTCTTCTATAGGCAAAAGTTCTGTACGGGCACATGAAAGTTGTCTTCTCTTGGTCCTCAGGGGCTACAGGGATCTAGAAGTGGCCGGACATCCCATCAAGGAAACAATAGTAATCGTGACCAAACAACCTTTTAAGCATTTGGTCAATAAAGGGCAGGGGAAAGTGATCTTTCCTGGTGGCATCATTGAGCTTCTGGTAGTCTATATAGACTCACTAATTAATAACTGTACGCATTGGTATCAACTCATTTTTGGCGTTATGAATAACAGTCATCCCCCATTTCTTTGGTACCAGTTAAGTTAGGCTCACCCAAGCACTGTCAGAGATTGGATAAATAATTTTGGCATCTAAAAGCTTCACCGCTTCTTTCTTTACTACTTCCTTCATATTTGGATTCAACCGTCTTTGTGGTTTGGTTTAAAATTATCCTCCATTAGAATATTATGGGTGCAAAATAAGGGACTTATACCCTTAATATCAGCAATTTTTAGAACTTTCAACAGCTTTTTCTTCTTCTCATCATTTAGCTTTAAGGATATGATGACAGCTAGCCCATAATTTTCCTTAAGGATCCTAGATGATCTGGTGATTCTTTAAGCTCTAATTTAGGTGGTTCTTCAATAGGACGCCTCAATTGCTTAACATCATCTTTATCCATCTCCTCTCTTTTGTCATTCTTCATGGCTTCTTCCTTTGCTTCAAGATGTGTATGCTCCCTTGTCTCCCTCTTTAAACATGCCCTAGTTGTGTGCTTATCATCCATATTTTGTATTACCTTCCGAATCTCGGTGTCTATAAGTTCTAGAGCCAAAAAGTTATCATCATTCATCATTCCTTACTTTATACTTTCTGATAATTTAATGACCATCTCATCATCTCCTGCTCTTAGTACTAGCTTCCCATTTTTTACATCTATAATAGCTCTTGTTGTTGCTAAGAATAGTCTTCCCATAATAAGGGGAACATCAACTCTCTCATCTATATCCAAGATAACGAAGTCATAGGGAAAATGAAATTCCATACTTTCACAAGGATGTCCTCGATTATCCCTTTGAGATATCTGGTGGATCTATCAGCCAGCTGCAAGCTCATCTTAGTAGCTTTTAGCTCTCCTAAATTCAATTTTTTAAACATACTATAGGGCATCAAATTGATACTTACCCTTAAATCTGCCAGAGCTTTCTCAACAGGCAAGTTCCTAATCAGAGAAGAGATAATGAAACTTTTGGGACCTTTCTTTTCTTAAGAAGTTGTTTTGGAGGATTGTTGAGCATTCTTTCCCTAGGGTAACCTTTGATATTTCCTCAAGTTTTATCTTATTTGAGAGCAGTTCGTCAAAAAACCTTGCATATTTTGACATTTAAGACAAAGCATCCACTAAGGGTAAGTTAATATGCAGTTGTTTGAATAGTTCAAGGAATTTATTGAGCTGCTCTTCGTCCCTTCTTCTTCTAGCCCCAACTAGATAAGGCAAAGGTGGTTTATAAGGTCTACTAGATGGAGGTGTCTCCCTTCTTTCTCCTTCCTTTTCCCTGGTTATTTCATTCTCTTTCTTTTCCTCAAACTCCTTTTGCTTTTCACTTTGACTTTTCTCCTTAAAATGTCTTTTTTTCACTCTCATCTTCTTTTCCTTTTTCTTGTTTTTCAAGCCGATTTCTTTCCCATAATGTTCTTTTTCATTTGATTTTTCACTCCTAATCTCCCTTTTCTTTTGCTCTCTTTCTTTTTATTTTCTTCTTCTTTCTCTTTCTCTTGCAATTCTTACTACTCCTCAATGTAATGGTATACACTCCCTCTCAAATTCTTTCTCTGATCATGTCTACAACGCTATTCATCTGTATTTCAAGATTTTCGAGGGAGTTAGTATGACTCTACATTTCCAGTTCAATTTGTTAGCAATGATACTCAAAATTTTTTATGAAGGATAAGAAAAGCTCCTCTATATTGGGCTTCTACTGATAGACACTAGGGTAGAAGTATCCTTTGTCACGCCCCAAAGGGTACCCTAAATGCGACAGTCCACCACACGCGATACTTAAACTTAAGTATGACCACCTTAGTCATCCCATAAGTTTACATATCGAGTGTAAGGTGTACTTTCACAACTTTTAGGATCACACTTTGATTCGAGTAGTCTTAAGAAAGCAACATAGCATTAAGAATATAAATCACAACAAGATAAATAGTTAAACTTTACAAAAGCCAAGGGGGCATACCCCCCAAAATAATAGGAGTCTACATCGTTTAGCTCCAATTACACATATATGAATTCACATTAAAGAGATTTTCCTAGAAGTCCACGCCTACACTAGGTCCCGACTTCCTCAAAAGCTCTTTAATTCCATGTGATAAACCTGCACAAAATGTCCTCTCGGAACATCCAAAAATAGGAACACTGCAACAAAAACTGTTGGGGTATAAGCTAATGCTTAGTGAGATTCATTTTCTTCAAGTAACATGCCCGACCAAGCTAAAATATCTATACAAGCAAGTTATAATTAAGCAACCATATGAATGCACAAGCATATGAGCAACAAGCATATGACTTTCCGGTAGTCATAAGTGAATGAATTTACGCCCTCCATTCGGGGTTTGGGGTAGTTCATAAGCATGCAACTACAATTCCAAAGTTGGTCCATAAGACATGCAACCATAGTCCCAATCTTAAGTGGGGTGGTCCATAAGACATGCAACCACAATTTTTAATGTTGGTCCATAAGTCATGCAACCATAGTTTCATTATTCGAATGGGGTGGTCCATAAGTCATGCAACCCTAGCCCCTTCATTAAAGACCCGCTGCCTCCCAAGTACACCTTTGTCCCACCAAAGACATACTCGACAATGATATGTGACTCACTACGTGATATGCATGTACAATTTATTCATATAATCATGTATATTATTAGATAATTTAAAAGTGACCATACAATTTCAGACATTCCAAATCTATACTAGCTCATACAAGATTATTGCAACAAAGCTTGCCTCGATATACTTATCGTTCATTCATGCAAGTTTAGATCACCATTCAACACAATTTTATCTTTTCCTAAGTCTAATGCCACTACTACTACAAGCACATCCAAGAGCATAATTAATTGAGAAATGAACTCACTTGTCCATGTAGTGAAAATCCACTAGTCGTAATAGTCCTCGGGAAGTGGTAACCCGTCCTCCAATTCACCTAGGTACAAAGAATACCCTCAATGAGTATCTCTTATGAAGTTCTATTAAACTTAACAATTTTATTTACTAAGTTCGTCAATTTCCGTCTAGGTTGAATCCTTAACTTAAAAAGGTCATATCTAACTCATTTTAACTCGGAATTTAGCTTATAATATACCGATTTATACCTACTTCGAAAGAGCTATCCATTTCTAAAGTTAATTCAAACATTTAAGGTCATTTAGGGTCGGAAACGTACTGTACAGTAGGGTTGCGAAAATTCCAGATTTGAGCCTTTGTGAAAAATTGCCATATCTACTCTATTTAACTACTTAGGCAACTCATATTAGTCCTAAACTTGCAAGGAGATCCTCTAAACAAAATTAAGAGATTACACTTATCTAATACCAAACATAAGTTCAAAGAAACTTCTAAGAATCCATATTCATAAAACCGAAATTCACAAGTTGAAACTCATTGTCTTGTTTTGAGTAATTCCTTTACTAAAACTACTTAGTTCAATGAAAATAATTTTTCCTATATATATCATCAAAGCATTCCATTTTCAATATAAATACTTGTTTTGAGATCAAAAAGAAGGTTTTCAAAATTGGTCTCTCATAATTACGAATTTCCACTTTGAAACTTACAATGAAAACAAGACCTAAATTTGTCTTCTACAAAGCACTTGATTTAAGCAATACTTTTAGGAAAACTCATTTAAACTTATGAAAATCATTCCTTAAGATATCTATATCAAGAGCCTTTATATTTTTGTCTAAATCTTCATTTTAAAGTTGATGATGGGTTCCAAAAATAGGTCTTGGTCTTGATCCGAATTTTCATAAATTTATTTTGGACATATCTCTTGAGAAAATTCATCAAAACTCATGAAAAACAACCCATTACATATTATATCTAAGAACCCTTCATTTCTTGAATAAAATCCTCATTTGTGAGTTGGAAAACATGTTTTTATTTTGGATCTTTGTCTTGATCCGAAAATACAATTTTTGTTTTTGAAAATAAACTTTGAAAATCAACTTTGATTCTTGTAAGATGAAGCCTTGATGATATACATCCATCAAACCTTCATTTTCTTAACAAAAGCTTCCATTTTAAGACTTGAAAGAGGGTTTTTAAAATAGGGCATTGACAAGTTACGAATTTTTCTTTTTCATTCCAACTTGAATCTAAGATCTACTCAATATATAACCATGAAAGCATAAGAAAAACTTAGTAGTAGCCTTAAACTTCTAGATCTACACATAAACATAACTAAAGCTTGATAAAACTCTAGATCTACAAGCTATCACAAAAACAAGAAGATAAACAAGCCTTCCATATAACAAAAATACTAAGAACAAAAGAGATCATCATCTAGAGGAGTGTTTCACTTCTTGGCATCATCATCCATAGCCTTTTAAGCTTGTGGAATGTCCTTTGATGCATGAAACATCCATGGTATCATCCTAGAACATCTTATAAGAGCAAAAAGGGAAAGATTACCTCAAATAATTGCAAGAAATATATGTGGAAGCAAGAAAGAAAAATGGGGACAGCTTGTTTTCAAGAAGACAAGGCAAGGAAGAAGAGAAAAGAGAGGGAAAAAGAGAGAGGAAAAATGTAGGGTTTGTAAAGTGAAAGAGGAGAGAATAAGATGTTTAAATAGAGATAAGTGTGTTAAATAATTTAAAAAAAAATAAAACATCAGCTGCAAGGAGGGGGGCTGGCGTGATTTTGAGTGGTAGGGGTGTTTGTTTGATTTTAACTTGTATTTTGAAAGTGTAACAAGTTGCATCCATTTCTAACTAAAAGAGACTTTAAAATATCAAATAAATAATTAAAAATAATGAAAAGTGGCTAATTTTATGGGGAATGGGCAGCTGCAATTTTGGGAAATGGAAGTGTAAGAAAAAGCAAAAGAAGACATAATAATGTGTAGTAATGATAATGTATGTGTACTTGAGTATGGGTTGATAAAGTGGCTTTTTGAATAAGAAAATATTAAAATAAATTAAGAAAAATATTTTTATTTAAGTAGCAGAATTTTTATGATTTAAATAAAATAATCAATTAAATTATTTTTAGAAATTTAACAATTAAGTTACCGGTAAGAGTAAAATAAGCTTATATGAGCTATAACTGATATTTTTAGAATCCGAAAAATTCTAAACTTGATATTTTTGAAATCCTTATAAAAATACGAGTCTAAAAATATTAAAGATATATTTTTAATTTTCTGAGCCCCGGGACACGCTTTCCAAGGCAGTATCCAAACGGGTTCGAAATAAGCCGAAAATGAACCAATCTGATATTTTTAATAAATCAAATATTATTACGGACTATTCTAAACACTTTAATTATTTTTCGACTCCTCGATTTACGAACTCGGGTTTACAGGATCCAAACTATAGGGTTTTACTCAAGATCCGTTGACCTAAGGTCTCCGGTAGACTTTCCGGCTTAAGGTTTAGGGCTTATAAAACAGGGGTTTACATCCTTGGTACATGCTCTGATATGGGTGGTATGGACTCCATTATTGCTGGTGGCTCCAGTATGCCCTTAGATGAGTTGCTAAAGGGTTCTGATCAATCATCTCCAATAGGTTGTAATAGAACTATTGTTGATAATGAAAAGCCCCCCTTCCTGTATGTTGTTCTTCTAATAGCGCCTTGATTCATTGAGCTAATTGTTGGGATTCTTGCTCTATTCTAGCTAAAAATAAGCAAAAACAAAAACAAATATCCAGATCATAAGGAAACAGGATATACTAAGCTAATAAAATGATTGTATGCAAAAGTGACTAGAATAATAGAGTTTGCTTTTAGGTAGTGCCTTATTGGGATTCATATACTTGAATCCATCAACGATCTTTAGCAATGACACTAGAAAACTTGTTAAGGTGGTGTGTGTAGTTGTATTGTATGTTAAAACCATTTTAAAGAGTGCGAAGTTGAAGTTTTCAAAAATTTATAAAACTAATAAGTTCTGTTCAACTTCGAATAGCAACCACCCACATTAGGCAAGCACACCTACTGAAGTGGCATAGAAAATATTGAGTCGTATTATAAGGGATCGTTGGCATCTTTCATACTCACATTTCATCTACTATCTAGCCAAATAAAATTAGAAGATCGAAATAAAAATAGAAGTTAAATGGATATTCATAAATGTTGATAGGGCAAAATAGAAGAAAGGTCTATAAGAATGCAAGACGAGAGCTTAAGATTTGCTTCATCAATTCCTTATCATGTGATTTCTTTACAAAGCTCTAAAAGTGTTATTTGCTAGTGTATTTGTATTGTCGGATTCACTAGTGTAAGTTAAAACCTCTCTCAAGGTTAGTAGCTATACAAATTCTTGCTAAGCCAAGAAAGGAAAACATAAGATAGAATTTAAACACATAACACTCTAGAATTTCCTACAGACATTACTAAGGCAATTTAGCATTCCTCATTGCCTATTACAAAATTTTTGGTTGGACTATTGCGGGTCATGCTTGTCACCACTACTTCTTTCACTCTTGGGAGTCTCCTGAGGTAGGGGTCATGGGTTAATCTCTACTAGAAGAACTATCATCACCCCTCCTAATAAACAGACTTAGATATTCTCTCACTGTCATTCTTTTCTTCCTAGGTGGCTAAGTTCGCTCCTCCTGTTCGGGTTCCTCCTCTTCTTCCTCTTCAATCATATTCTGCATTTCTCTATCCTCCTCTCCAGTTTCCTCTAAATTTCCCTTATCATAGCATCCTCCGAAAGTTCATTCCTTATAGGATTAACAAGCGCTTCATTTGTCAATCTCGAGCCTTCTCCCACTACATATACGTCCTTCCACAAACTAAGATCATAGTCAGGTTCTATCTTGTGGCTATCCGGAATTTCTAAGTCTTGATCAAAGTCCGGAGTGGGCAGGTTTTGTTCATTACTTGGTTCTTCCTCAATTTCAGCAGGATGAGGTGTTCTATTTCCTTTGGCTTCTACCTAATTTGGGTCTTATGCAGGGTCTTCTTCCTCTTCACTTTCTATCTCATCCTGATTTTCTGCTACTGGGATAACTCCAAATTGTATGCCTACTTCACTAGGAGGCGGTGCCTAGACTTCTTAGGGTGATTCAAAAATGTCCAGATATATACCTCTCCAATAGAAATGGCTGTCTGCATTGGCCTCCAGCCATTCTCTATGAGTCATCAGATCATCATGAGCGTATACATATAAGGGTCCGATGTTCCTCCACACTCTAAAGTCAGGGTAAGGTGGGTTATATTCCCTTTTCAAAATAAATGTGGCCTCCCTCAACATTGGCTTATTGCCATAATAAACCATCATCCTTTCCACAACATAAATTGTCTCTAGCATAGACCATCTCCTTCTCTTGATCAAATCATATCTAATCTAGTTAATGTCACGCCTCAAATGGTACCCTAAACGTGGCAGTCCACCACATACAGTATTGAAACTTAAGAATGACTTCCTGAAGTCATGCGAAAGTTTTCAACACCATATGTAAGGCATCTATCACAACAATAGGAAACACCAGTAGGATGTCTAGTTCGAGATAGTAAATACAGCATACAATAATCTAAATAATAAACCAATTTATCATTAATAGATTATAATCCTTACATCATCTGAGGGGGTTTCCCCTATAATTCTCCAAACAATTATAATATCAACTTAATCTTTCTCACAACAAAATAATACTAACACCAAAAGACATTAAAGGATATTTAACCTAAAATCTTCAAAAGATTTCCAGAAGCTTTTCTAAAACATCATCCCACTTGAGTATATGAAGTCTTCTGGCATAAAAGATATAGTCCTATTACAACAAAGGTCTATCGCAGTATAAGCATAACTAGCTTAGTGAGAATATTTCTGAATCAACGTACTTGTATAAATAATTTCAAGCAAGTTGTTAATCAAGCATATGAATGCATCAAGCAAGTGATCAAGCAATACATATGATCTACCAGAAATCATATGCTTGAATGGATTTACCCCCCATTCAGGGTTAGGTGTTTCAAGCTCTTTAAAACCCATCTTTAAAATCCAACTAATGTAGTTTATTTCAGATGCCTACTCGCCCATCTCAAAATAGTTCTTTCAGGCTCTTAATTGCCCATCTCACAGATTTATGGCTCTTGCAAACCCGGCTAATATACTCTTGTCCCATCGAGTATAGTAGCTCATGCAATGAAACTAACTACGTGATATGCATGAATCAATTAATATAACTCATAGCAAATGATTAGAGTAATTTAAAGGTGATCACAGAATTTGTACACACTTCAACAGAATAATAGTAAATCATAAGTTAATTAACAACGATTCATGCCTTAGTATGCTTAGCATTCTTTCAACCAATATTATCATACATAATTCATTTTTATCTTTTCCTACTTCTAGTGCTTCTAGTTACAAGCACAACCAAGTATGCAAAAGGTAGGAAATAAACTTACTTAGCCTTGAGGATTTATCTTTCTTACGGATGAGTCGATCGATAAATCCACTAATCAAAATAATCCTCCAAGTATGAATTCTCCGCTTCGAGATCACCTAATCAAGAAGGATACCCATAATGAGTATTTCTTATTAATTCTATGGTACTTATCAAAAACTATGGTATAAGACCGTTAAAATCAGTATAGAAGGTAATTCCAACTTAAAATGGTCATAACTTGGTCATTTTAACTAGGAATTCCACAAATAATATACCGTTTTCTACCTACTCGAAAAGATCTATCCATTTCTAAGGTTGTTTTTGTCATAAAAAGCCATTTGGGTTAGAAAATACTACGGTACAAAATAGTTACGAATTTATAGTTTACAAAATATGATTTTTCCAAACTTCACTTTACTAAAAAAACCTTAAGAAAAATATATGGATATATATATATATAGTTGAAAAATCCTTTGAACATATATTTATATTCATATTGTATGCATGATTTTTGTAGTGTTGTCTCAATATTGATATTTCATAAACAATTTGTCTTTAAGGGTTTTAAAAGATAAAACTTTTGAAAATTTCTCCTTTTTGAATTGTTGGAAGGAAAACTAAAATATATTTGAGTTGTTATGAGTGAGTGTTTTTCCTATTATAATTCCATTTCCCATGTTTTCAAAAGTAAATTAATTCTTCAAAAAATTGATTCTTTAAGTTATTTACTAACTTTATTTCCAGTGATTGAAAATAAGCTTTTCAAAATATCTTTTAAGTTTTTTATGTGGTCAAATATTTGAAGTTGTGTTAAATGTATGTTTCCCTCTTATTTTTATATCCTTTTTCTTCTTTAGGAAATAAGTGTACCTTTAAAACTTTACTTTCTTGGTAAATTTTATTTTTCTAAGTTGGTTTCCAAAATAGTGAGTTGATTTTACCTTCGTTTGAAAAACTTGTTTTATTCTTACTATTTGTTAAATGGTAGAATAATTCCATTAGACAAGTTTATAAGAAAAGCTTTCTTAATAAAGAATTGTTATCATTAGAACTTAATAAAAATTTCATTTTAATTTTGAAAATAGAATAACAACATATAAAAATTAAGTTTTGAAGAGGCTTTCTTAGTATGTGATTTTGAAAGTCTATAATGAACCTATTTAAATCTTATAAAAGATATGGTTGAGTTAAAATCCTTCAATGCTAAAAATTCTTCCTTTATGGGGTATTTAGTTTTGATTTAGAAAAGAAATGAGTTCATTTTATTGTTTTGAAGAAATCTACATTACTACTTCTTCTAGAATTTACAATTAGCTTATCTTTTGAAAAGAGTTTAAAAACAAAACTTAGATCTTTTGTTAAAAATTCTTTTTGTTAAGAAATCTAGTTTACTTTTCTTTATTTAAGAAAGAACAATTTTTTTTTTTATTTAAGACAACAACATTCTAATCATGCATGAATATGATTATGTAGCAATGTAAAAGTAAAGATAATACATAATAAGATAGAAGAAATACTTGTAAGTAAATAAACATAATAAAATAGTCATGCATTGGGAACCTTAGCTTCATCAAGACAACCCGGGACTAAGAATAGACTAGTCCTAAAAGAAAAGAAAGAAAATTGTTTTGACTTGATATGAACAAGTCTATGACTAGAAAGACTAATCTTAATAAATTTCATAAAACAAGTGAATAAATAAATTGCAAGACATGAAGATAAATAAATAACAAATGATTTATATGCTTTAAATAAATATATACATAGTATACATAATACTATATAAGTTAGATTAGAGCAAAAAATAATAATAACAATAATAACAACAACATAATAACATAATGCAAAATATGAATATAAACATAAACAACAACAAGATATGAACATATTGTTGCTTCTTAAACTTATATGAGTTTAAGAAACATACACTAAGCTCATTTTAAGTTGTATGAATATGATAAAGAATATAGGTAGGATTTTACCTAAGGTTTAATGGAATGTTTGAAAAGAGATGATGAGTTTTTGTGTTTGTTATTTTCTTCTTGAAGTGTAGTGAATGGTAGAGAGTATTTTGAGAGCGATTTGTTGGAGAGAGGTTTTGAGAGGAATTTTGGTAGAGTTTTGTTATGTAAAATGGATGTGTGAAAGAATGAAGGAGGAAAAGGGGTATTTATAGAATTTTTGGAGTGAATTTTTGATGTAATAGAATTAAATTGAAAAGAAAATAATATAGGGAAAAGAGAGGGGTAGCCGGTGGTTTGTAGAGGGAGAGGAGAGAGTATATTTTGTTTGTTTTGTAATTTTTGTAAAAAAAAGAAATAATGTGTAAGGTTTGATGTGAATAAAGTTGTATTAGAAATGTAAAAAGCAAGAAAATAGGTATGTAAGTATAAGAAATAGTATAAGAAAAAGTAGAGATAGTGAAATAGTAATGAATAGTAGGAATGGTACTATGAATAGTAGACTAGACATATAAAATACCGGTAGTAATAAAAATACACGTAAACGAGCTATATCTGTTATTTTTAGTTACCGAAAAATTCTAAAACTGATATTTTTGAAATCCTTATTTAATTATGAGTCTTTTAGTGTTTTTGGAATAATTTTATTATTCCGAGTTCTGGACAAACGCTTTTCGAGAATTGATCCCGATTGAGTCCGACGACATTCGAAATTCACGAATATGATATTTTTGTAACCCCGAAAAATTTCAATAAATAATTTCAAGATGAACTTCGAAAATAAACCCTAAAAATCACTCCAAATTAAAACTGAATTTCAACTAGTCTTAAATCACGAACGAATTCGAAAAATTTCCGAATCTTGGGAAAAATAAGAATCTCAAAAACAAAGTAAACTTAACATACTACAATTCCAAAACCACTAACGTACGACAAATTCCATACATGACTCCGGTTCATAAAATCAGTAATATAGATCCCAAAAACGAATTATTAAAAAGTAAATAATGATTAACCTTCGAAAATGAAACCCAATTCAAAAATTCCGAAAACGTTAAAAGATATTAAATACGTATAAAAATGCAATGAAATAAATTTTCTCAAAGTAAATACGTTGTAAAAATATATACATATATCAGTTTCCAAATTGGCAAAGACCTAAACCGGAAAATCACCCGGAAACGCTAAGCGAAATACAATAGCTAAGTCCGGCAATCTAGCGCCCCTAACCCTAGAGCCGAGATGTATTTCAATATGTAGAATAGCTCATAGTAATATGAGTTTGTTTAAAATATCAGATTGGTAAATTTTTGACCTATTTCCAACCCGTTCGATACAAACTTCGAAATTCGTGTCCCGAGGCTCGAGATATCAAAAATATACCAATAGTACCGTCAGACTCGTAATTTCATAAGATTTCTAAATATATCAGTTATATAATTTTTTCGGTATAAAAGTTACAATTATAACCTTTTTTATTATTTCCATTATTACCGTTAATTGATTGGTCTTTTGCACTATTCATTTTTATTTCATTAAAAAATTTTATTATTCTTATGAAGTCTTATATTTTTAGATAAATATTTTATATGTATAGAAAATTTTGTTTTTCTAAATTTAGTTCTTTTCGGTCTTACGGGATCAGATTCTTTTAAGACCCGATACTAAAAATAAAATAAATTAATTTAATAATTGAAAAATATTTTAAAAATATTTTTATTTCATAAAATAATTTTTGAATTTTTCGGTTATAAAATATTATTTATAGCCCATATTGCTATTTTGATCATACCGGTAACATAATTGTTAAAATACTAAAATAATTCAAATAATTATTTAATTTAATTATGAAAAATCTGCTACAAATATTTGGAATAAATTTTATAATTTTTATTTTATTAATTTATTTCATTAATAAAGTACTTTCATAACCCATATCTTCAAGTACACCTTACACATATCACTTCATTTTCACTTTAATCTTTCTACACATTATCTCACAATTCATGGCAGATTTTTGACCCTCTTTATGGCTGCCATTGACCTTTATTTACTCCTATTTGACTAAAATTAATTATATTTCAATCCTTCTTCAAAAAATTACATTACACATTAATTACAATTCAATTTTGAGTCAAATTTCAGCAAAACTCTCTCTCTCCCTCCTATACAATTCACGTGTAGCATGGCATTCTTGGCTACCTGTTTTATTTTTTTTTCTCTTCTTTCATTCATTAAAACACTCATTTCTCTCACTCCCTTCATTTACTCACTTTCCCTCTTTCATTCTTTAGCTTTTTCTCTTGTTCTTGTTTCCTCAAAACACATGGCGCCTATCTCTTCCATTAGCTTCCACCCACATTTCTTGAAGATTTTAAGCAAATCTTCATCTCAAAGCCTCCATAGGTGATATAGGTAAGTGTAATGAAGTTTCATGCATCAATAACCTTCCATAAGCTTAAAAGCTTAGGATGATGCCAAAAAATGAAACACTCCTTTTCTCCCACTTTTATTATCTTGTATTTCAATATTTCTTGTTTAAAGTTGATATATTTTGTAGATCTAAATTTTGTAGCTTCGATTTTGTTTTGCCATGGATCTTGTATTTAAGTTGTTATATTTGTTATTTCTTATGATTTATGCATAGATCTATCATCCATTCACGCCCCGAAGGTACCCTAAACTGGCAGTCTGCCGTACACAATATTAAAGCCTAAGAATGACCACCTCAGTCACGCAAGGCTTCCATACTATGTACAAGGCGTCTAACACATAAAGACAAATCGAATGATACATTTTATGTTGATACAATTGAGTAACAATGTAAAGGAAATACAATCCACTATACTCCAAATACAAAACACTATACTTCAAAATACAGTTCATCAAAATTCAATTACATTCATCCCAAGACTTCACTACATAAAACTATTACAAGGCAAATCGTAAAGCTTAGTCAAAAACTTCAAGCATTCTTATATCTTGCCGGAATCCCGAAGTCATTCTCGCTTCAACCATCTCGGACCCCACTTAGACTTGGAATAACCTGCTCATTTAAACACTATTGGGGTATAAGCTACACTAGCTTAGTAGAATTCCCTTAATTTCGTACCATAACAAACATGTTATTAATCAATCATATGCTATGCATGAACAAACACGTGAGCAAGCAATTATGCATGGGTACCGAACCCACACACAGAACGGATTTACCCCTCCGTATCTTGGGTTAGGAATGGTATTGAGTCTACACGACCGCATCTAGTCCCCAAGCCCTCGGCTCTTAGCACTCGACTCGGCTAGGCTCATCCAAGGATGCATCCACATGCGCCTTAGTACCCCAGAATGAGCTCTGGCACCGGGCTCGTTATCCAAACGAGGCAACAACGGACCATACCGATCGACCTGCATAGGAGTAGCATGCTACCAAATGCAATATGTCCGATGCGATGCATGATCAATTTAATTTTTGCTTAGGTCAAAATAATACATTCTTTAGAGTGACCAACCAATATCAGACATATAACAGAAATAATATGATGCAGTTATCTAATCAAATCGTGGTTTCGATATGCTTTAGTATTCTTTGGCATACATTCATCACAGTCTCATCATATATCCCATCCCCCTTCATATCGATTTTTATCTTGTTCCTAAAATTCTAATGCGACTAATTACAAGCACAATCAAGGTAACAAAACAAGGAGAAAACTCACTCCACCATAATCACCGGTCTTCTAGTAATAATAATCTGGTGGTAGGGAATCGTCCAACTCGGGATAACCTAAAAAGGAAGAAATACTTTAATAAGTATTTCAACTCAAACTAATCCAACGACTTCATACGAACTTATCAAATTAGTAATTCGCGTCCTAAGCGGGAATTCCAACTTAAAACGGCCATAACTTGGTCATTTTAACTCGGAATCTCGCAAATTTTATATCGATTTCTATCTACTTCGGAAGAGCTTTCTAAATATGAAGTTTAAATTAAGTTTTGAAAATATCTAAGCCTCGGAAACGAGGGATCAGATTTGTACAGCAGTAACATAGGTTCCAAAAATGTGGTTTTCATGAATGCACTTGAGATTCCTAAGTGTAAAATGAAACTAAATGCAATGGTAATGATTTTCCCTATCATGAATGTCATGATATGAACTCTAATGAGCCTAAGTTCTTATAGATCTTTAGGTTTAAAGAATTTACATGAACTTTTCTTAGAAAACCATTTCATATTAATGTTTAACAAGTGAGTTTACTACACTTAGTCACACCTACATATTACAAGGATTTTCTTTTAGGAAAACTCTATTTTCTTAAAGAATTTTGACCCTCATATTAGTTATATCCTAAGGCCTTTATTTCTTAAATAAAATCTTCATTTATAAACTTTTAAGAGGGTCTTTTACTAAGGAGTTTCCAAAAATCCGAATTTAGAAAATTCCACTTTCAAGTTGATTCCTTTGAGAAAAATATATTTTATACTCAAAACTTTAAGTATTTATTATACCTATACCCTAAGGACTTCATTTATTTAAGAAAATACCATTTTTGAAGTTGGAAAAATAGTGTTTTCTAACCATACATCCATTATTACTAATTTTGTCTACATGACTTTTAGCTCAAAACTTCTATTAGACTTCATTTCTTGTTTCCAACATTTTCTTTAGAAAAATCACATTTAGACTCATGAAAAATACTACCAAACATTATCTATTACCCATAGGCTTCATTTCTCTTGTAAAATATATGTTTAGAAGTTGATAAAAGTGTTTTTGACCTAGGTTTCTAAAGTCATCCGAATTTACACTAACTCATTTCTTGAAAAGTGTTTTCCTTTTTGGTTTTGTTAACTCATCTATCTATAGATCTATGCACTAGGAAGGTTATTTACCAAGGACAAAAACATTAAAGACCATTAATGCACATAAACTCAAAATAAAGATGAGATCTTAAATGTCTACATGAATATGAGTAGTAAAATGGTAGATCTACTATATCAAGTGCTTAAATAGTTTTGAAAACATAAAAACTACATTTTTAAAAGATCTTTGTTCAAAACACTTTTTGATGGATAAACATAAAGCTTTGCATGAAAACTCCTTTAAATGTTAGATCTACTTGTGATGGTTTGGTATTCTTGTTTGATATCTCATTGTCCCTACCAAAAGATCATGGGGACATTTATTGAAATATCCAAGAATATCCTTGCCATAACAAGGATCTATGAGTAGAAGGAGTAAAAGTTTATTTACTTAGAGTAAAATAGAGATAAAAGAGAAGAAACAAGTTGTGTGTGTGTGTGGGGAAGGCCATGGAGGTCTCGAACAAAGGGAGGAAGGGGTGAGAGGAGAGAAAAAGAGAGTGTTTTACTTTTAGAAAGTTTGGAAAGTGAAGAATGAAGTGAGAGAGAGAAAATGTAGCTATATATTAAATGGAATTAGGTTAAATGGGTTTAAATAATTTAAAAAAAATTGTGAAATGGAGCTTCATGGGAGGGTTTCACGCCAATCAATGCATGGGGGAAGGAAAAAGTTTGATTTTATTTTGTTTTGATTGATTAACTTGATGGTGACTTGTCATAACTTGTAAGGAAAGTTAGGGACAAAAAGTATTTAGAAAAGAGAGTGATTTGAGTGATGATAAGAGTTGAGTTTGTAGAGTGTGCTATAGGTAGACTAGGTGGTACTTGTGAATAGTGAGGAATAGTTGACAAGATAATTTAATTTCCGATAGTAATGGAATACGAATAAAAAGGCTATAACTGTATTTTTCATAAGCCGAAAAATTATGAAAAATATATTTTTGAAATCCTTATTTTATTTCGATCCAAATGAGTACTCATAAGTGAATTTTTGAAATTCTATTTCCGGGGCACGTTTTTCTATAATGGGTCTCGGGATGACTCGGAATTGAAATTTTCTTAAAATATGATATTTTCTTGGTTTGAAATATAATCAAGAACTATATTCAAAATTAAATTTTCTTATAAAAGTTTCTTATTTGGAAACCGTGGGAAAGCCGGAATTTGGGTTTCTAAGCCTTTCTCACAAAGTTTGAACTAAACCAGTTTAGGGTTTCATTTTCTGGTTTTCGAAGTTTACTTGATTACTAGGAAACTCGGGGTATACATTATAAAAAAATAATAATAATAAAATTGTGTAATGAAATAAAATGAATAGTGCAAAAGACTAATCAATTACCGGCATAAATGAAAATACGATAAAAAGGTTATAACTATAACTTTTATAACCCGAAAAATTATATAACTGATATATTTAGAAATCTCGTGGAATTACAAGTCTAACGGTACTAATGGTATATTTTTGATATCTCGAGTCTCGGGACACGCTTTTCAAAGTCTGTATCCGAATGGGTTCGAGATAGGTCAAAATTTTACCAATCTGATATTTTTATACAAACTTATATTACTACGAGCTATTCTACTTATTTAAACTTCCTCTTGGCCTCTAGAGTTAGGGGCGCTAGATTGCCGGACATACACTATTGTGTTCCGGTTAGGGTTTCCGGATGATTTTCTGGTTTAGACCTTTGCCAATTTGGAAACTAAGATTTTCTGTTTATACAACGTATTTAGTTTGAGAAATTTATTTCAAATTTTATTTTTATAAGTATTTAATATCTCTTACTGCTTTTCGAAATCTGAATTGAATCATTATATCTGAAGTTATATCGGTAATGGTTACCAAATATTTTTCTTGAGTTTGAGTCAAATATCGATTTTTGGAATGATTTTGGGGAAATCTTGATTTTTATAATTTGCTTTGAAAAAGGATCTTCATAGTGTTTTGCTTTTCGAATTTATTTTTGCTTCGATTTAAGGTTTTATAAACAATTGGTTAACTTAAGGATTATCTAATTTGTTATTTTTTTCTTGAATTCTTCCTTCTTAAGATTACGAGATTTCAATTTCTAACTCGTTCTATGATTCTTGGGAGTTTGATTTGATCGTTAGGGCTTTATTGTGATTTTCGTCTCTTAGGATTATTAGTCTGGTTGTTTAGGGAATTTCCAAAGTCTATATTTTATTATTGGCAGATAAAGTTTTCTTAATCGTGCCAAAGCCTAGTTATGGAATTGGTCTTTGGTGATTTCCTGATCCTTCAAATTGTCATGTTATAGATTAACTTGCTTTTTAGCAAATTATCACTGTGTTTTATTTTTATCCCGATTTTTGTGAATTATAGATTAGGTAAGCAGTTTATCTTACGTAATGGTTTTTGGACTTAAGGACTTTTGTGGTCCTTATTTTATTTTTAGATTTTCTCAAGACTAATGAATTCTTGCTTTCATTTATATTTCAGGACTCGTTCAAAGTTCAGTTTTTAATTTGGAGTGATTTTTAGGGTTTATTTTCGAAGTTCATTTTGCAATTATTTATTGAAATTTTCCGGGGCTTACAATCCACATATTTATCTTAGTGATTCATCCATTTAAAACTAGTTTAAAAGACTAGATCTAGTGTTTTGAGTTCATAAATGCGTTAGACCTTTGTTTATGTTCATGAACAACTTGCTATAACATGATGATGGTAGGAAAGTTGTAGGAAACTCAAGATTTATTTTATTTTCAACAAAAACAACTTTTGAAAATTCGGATGAAAATGGAACTATATTTAGAAAAGTGGTTTTTCAACTTCAAAATGTATATTTTTCATTTAAAATGAAGGGCTTAGGGTATAGATATCATAAATGAAAGATTTTGATAATTGAAGTTTAGATCCATGATGTTTATAGCTTATTACCATGCATTTGTTTTATGTTTATGTTCATATTAAGTATAGATCTTAGTTATGAACTCAAACAAAATTGTGAAATTCGTATTTTGGCAAGACCCCTATTTAAAAACCACTTTCCAAGTGTCAAAATGTAAATTTTACTTAAGAAAATGAAGGCCTAATATACGTATGTCATCAAGACTTCTTTTTACAAGAATCAAAAGTGATTTTCAAAAGTTATTTTCAAAATAAAAATTCTATTTTCGGATTTTGGCCAAGGCCTATTTTAAATACATGTTTTACCAACTCAAAAATGAAGTTTTTATTTAAGAAATGAAAGGCTCTTAGATAGGATATGTAAGGAATGGATTTTCATGAGCTTAGATAGATTTTATCAAAAGATATAACCAAAATGGATTTTGTAAATTCGGATCCCAACCAAGACCAATTTTTAGAACCCATGTATCAACTCCAAAACTCATGTTTTATGTGAAAAATGAAGTATATAGGTAATAGATATCATTAAGCAATGATTTTTACAAGTTAAAATGAGTTTAGGCATGAGTAAGGTGTTAAACAAGTAATGGAATTAAAATGAAAAATTTTGAGTTAGTGATCAATTGTCAAATTCGTAATTTGAGATGATGCATAAGTAATCACTTAGTATTTGAGCTCAAATTGCAAGTTTTATGTGTTAAATGATGTCCTTAGGTAATTGATATAGTAAAGCCTTAAATTTTAATGTTTTAAACAAGTTTTCCCCAAATGAATCATTCAAAAAGTGGATATTCTAAAATTCTGATTTTTGAGTAAATCATATTGGAAAACATATTTACAAAGTGTAAAATGGAAATTTTTATGTAGAAATGAAGGTCATAAGTAATATATATATAATGAAGACTCAATTTTAACAAAAATAATTATATTTTCTTAAGTAATAAATCCAAAACAAATGGAAATGATCAAAGTTAGAAAACTAGATTTTTCAAAAAAGTAGTTATAGTTGCAGTCTTGCAAAATAAAGAGTTCCAAAATTTTCTTTTACCAAAAATCATCAAGACCATGCATACATGAAACTCATTTTCATGCCATTCACGTTAGGAAATCACTCATATTGCATGTATGGCTAATTTATATAATAAAAACATTACAAACATTTACAAAACTATTTTTTGGAATCGAAACCGTTACTGATCAGATCTGATCCCTCTATTTCGAGACCTAAATGTTTTCAAAACTTAAATATAATATTAGAATTAGATAGATCTTTCGAAGTAGATAGAAATCGATATATAATTTGCGAGATTCCAAGTTAAAATAACCAAGTTATGGCCATTTTAAGTTGGAATTCCCGCTTAGGACGAGAATTACGAATTAGGTAGTTGGTATGAAATTATTTAGATTAGTTTGAGTTGAAATACTTATTAAAGTATTTCTTCCTTTTTAGGAGATCCCGAAATCGACGATTCCCTGCCACCGAATTATTATTACTAGAAGACCAGTGATCCAATGGCCGAGTGAGTTTTCTCATTGCTTCGTTACCTTGATTATGCTTATAGTTAGTTGCATTAGAATTATAGGAACAAGATAAAAATCAATATGAATGGGGATGGGATATATGATGAGACTGTGATGAATGTATGCTAAAGAATACTAAAGCATATCGAAACCACGATTTGATTGGATAACTGCACTGTTCATATTATTTCTATTATGTATATGATATTGGCTGGTCACCCTAAAGAACGTATAAATATTTTGACCTAAGCAAAAAAATTAAATTGATCATGCATCGCATCGGACATATTGCATTTGGTAGCATGCTACTCCTACACAGGTCGATCGGTATGGTCCGTGGATGACTCGTTTGGATAACGAACCCGGTGCCAGAGCTCATTCAGGGGTACTAAGGCGCATGTGGATGCATTCTTAGATGAGCCTAGCCGAGTCGAGTGCTAAGAGTCAAGGGCTTGGGGACTAGATGCGGTCGTGTAGACTCAATACCATTCCTAACCCAAGATACGGAGGGCGTAAATCCGTTCTGTGTGTGGGTTCCGGATGCCCATGCATAATTGCTTGCTCACATATTTGTTCATGCATAGCATATGATTGATTAATACTTGCTTATTATGGTACGGAACTAAGGGAATTCTCACTAAGCTAGTGTAGCTTATACCCCAATAGTTGTTTAAATGAGCAGGTTATTTCAAGAGTGCAAAGTGGGGACCGAATTGGTTGGAGCTGGGAATGACTCCGGGATTTCGGAAAAGAACACGAATGTTTGAAGTTACCAGCTAGTTTTATTATTTGCCTTGTAATAGTTTTACGTAGTAGAATCTTTTGACGAAGTGTAATTGAAGTTTAATGATTTGTATTATGAAGTATAGTGAATTGTATCTGAAGTATAGTAAATTTGTATTTCCTTTACATTGTTACTCGAGCTATATCAACGTAAAATGTATTACTCCGATGAGTCTCCTTCATGTGTTAGATGCCTTGTACATAGTATGGAAGCCTCCGCATGACTGAGGTGGTCATTCTTAGGCTTTAATATTGTGTACGGCGGACTGCCACGTTTAGGGTACCCTTCGAGGCATGACAATTTTTATGTTACCCTAATTATTACGAACTATTTTAAGCCATTAACTTAATTTTGTTTTCTAGGGTTTGAGAATGCGGGATTGCCAGAGTTGAAATTATTTGATTGTCTTGACCTTTGTGACTTTTGAAACTCCGGTTTGACTAGGATTAGGGTTTAATCCAACTTTACCCCATAAATTGAGGGGTTTGTATCAGGGATCGGATATGTGGTCTTTTTCATGTTCGGGTTTTCGAATCGAACGATTATTGAACTTTCTATTTTTGTTTTTAAAGATTCTCTTATGAAATTCCATAATCGAAATTGATTAAGGTTCGATTTCAACTTGGGTCAAACTTTTAGGGTTTTGGTTCGGTATTCTAAAACCATTCTCAAAAAATTCGAAGGCTTACAGTTAACCACTCTCTCCTATCGAGTGTATCTAAGACCTCTCTTCCATATCACATATACTTCCTTGAGAGTCCTAGGTCTCTCAGCCATAGCAAAATCTTCACAAAGAGTCCTTAGCCTTAATCTGTAGCCAACAAAGGTTTCAACCAATCCCCTTTAGAAATGTTCAGGCCCTTTCTGGAGTTTCACCTAGGGATACCTATTCCAAAAAGAGATTTCTAGTTAGATTCGACTTTTAATTTCATACTTGACCTAAGATTCATTTATTCTTATATTTTAGGTTATTAAATTCTATTGCCATGCTTTACATTTTTGCTGCTTTGATACCAATTTAAACTGTTATGTCCCCAAGAGTACCCTAAAATTAATAGTCTACCACATGTTAATCAAGACTTAAGAATCACTACCCCAGTCATTCAGAAGTCTTGTTTTAGTATGCAAGGCGTTCCCTCACGACAATAGAATACATAAACAATTGGAGATAGATAGTTCAATTTGATAGGATAAGTATAAAAATATAAACCACAGATATCTCACAATCAGTTACAAAGCATTAAGGGGACATACCCAACTACACATAAGTCTAAGTATTATCTTTTTTATAACAATTGATTCTTCTAGGTTCACTACTAAGAACTATACAAAACAATGGTGAACTTCTAAGGAGATAACTCCTAGTCTCTCATTACCTGATTTGGCCAGGTTCGGGGACGCAACCATAAGTACGAGAACTACATTAGAAAGAAACTGTGGGGGTGTAAGCTATGCTAGCTTAGTGAGTCCCACTTCCCAAAATTAAATGCTCAATAACAATATATAAGAGACAAGTTATTAACAACCATATGAAATGAACAAACACGTGAGCATACAATATATAAAACTATCCAGAAATCTTATGTTGAATGGATTTACACCTTCCATTCAGGGTTAGGTGTTTCGGCCTCATACAACCAACGATTTCAATTTTTCTCACCTTTTATTGTGGTTAATACATGTGCCCACCCACACACATTTTCAATTTTAGCCCATATGCTAACATTTAAATTTCGGCCATTACTCTAACATTCGAGTTTACAGGCCCCTCGTTGCCCAGCTATTATACCTTCTTCCCATAAAGGTATAATAACCTATGCAATGTGACTCATATATGGTATACATGGCCAATTTAATTATAAGATCATGGCATATAAATTTAACAATTTATGGGTGATCATAGATTTTGCAGACAAATCAATTCTACATTAGGTGATACAAATTTTTACATCAAGTTCATTTCGATATTCTTTATCAACAATTCACCCATGTAGAAAACATATGCACACAATCAAGTTTTATCTTGTCCTAATTCTAATGCCACTAACATTACAAGCATAAGCACAAGCATGTAATTTAGAGATAGTGAACTCATTTGGCCATGGTCTTCGGTCTTTAACGGTAGCAGTCCAAAAACAAGAACTTTCCCCCAAATCCAAAATCACTTAAATGAAAGAAATAACCCTCTGAGTATTTCATACCATAACTAATTCCAAACTTTTCAAATGAAACTCTTTGAATTTGTAATTTCTGTAGTAATTGGAAATTCCAACTTAAAACAATCATAAGTTGGTCATTTTAACTCGGAATTTCGCAAATAAGCTATCAATTTCCATCTACTTCGAAAGATCTATCTATTTATGATGTTATTGCTAAATTTTGAAAATGTTTAGGTTTTAAAAAGTTCGGATCAGATCTGATCAGTAACTAAAAGTTGAGATTCCGAAATTGTTTTGTGAAATTTGCATTATTTCTATCAATAAATTATATGTGCGTGCAATATCTACGTGTTTTATCATGCACGATATGATATGACTATTTACGTATATTTCCTTAATGATTTTTCTTTTTGATTGAAAAGAATTCTTGGAAAAACTTTTACTACGTACGCTTGTTGTTGATATGAGAAATGGAATGTAAGAATATCGAAGCCGAGTGATTAACTATTGCTTTTAAAGATGAATTATAATTGATTGTCTGCGATTATTGACTGATCACTTAAAAGAATTGGTATAATTGATTATTCGAAATTGAAGATGAAATTGAACTCATTCATACACGATGTGTCACATCCCAGAGGGTACCCTAAACGTAGCAGTCCGCCGCATATAATATTAAAGCTAATGGATGACAACCTTAGTCATTCAAGAGCTTCGAATATCATATGCAAGGCGTGCTTCCAAGATAGTAGGAGACTCATAGGGGTGTTATGTTTAAATAGATAGCAAAAGCAAGCATGAACTTAAATAGATAAGCATAAGATCTTCATTTAATAATAAATTCGTACATCATCTTAGGGTATTCCCCCGCCTTAAAGTCTTTGTTCAACTATACTAATATCAAAATGAACAACTACTACATAAGCCTACTATAGAGATTTTCCTAGAAGTCTATGCTCAAAACTAAAAATACATAAACTTCTTTCAAAAACTCCTAGTAGCTTACACTCGTACCTGGCGTACGGGGCTCCTCGAGGCCAACCATAGATAATCATACTGTAATAGAAAACTATAAGGATAAGCAAAACTAGCTTAGTGAGATAATTCCAACTATAAGACATTTCCATAAATCAACCAACTATTTAATCAAAACATAAGAAAATGCACAAATCATATGAACAAGCAAGACACATGATCAACCGGAAATCAAGTGTAGCATGGATTTAACGCCCTTCATGACAAGGGTTGGGAGTTACAGGCCCATACGACCATCAATATCTGCAGATTTACCGCTCCTGCTTGCTCTGTAGACTTTCCGGCTCCTACTAGCCACCATGTAGACTTTCCGGCTCCTACCAGCCACCACTATCATTTCCTCGTTTCCCCACACAAAGAAAAAGTGAAACAAATGTGACTCATGTATATGATATGCATGCTTTAATTTCAATATAATTTAACTAAGAATATTTAGTTCAAGTTAGACGTGATCAATACAATTCTCACATACCAATACAAGAATCACAATTTAATTATCAAACTTCCTTTCAATATTCTTAATTTATATTCAAATAATCATAATCTCATATCACATAACAATTGTTCATTTTATCTTTCTCTAATTTCTAGTGCTTCTATTTACAAGCACAAACAAGGAAATGTAACTTAGGAAAAGAATTAACTCACTCCATACGTGGATCTAATCAAAATAGTCCTCCGGATAGACGATCTTGGGTCCCTCGTCACCTAAACAAGATGAAATACCCAAAGTGAGTCTTTCATAAAACTTTTATTCTTGAAGATTATAAACTTTTCTTAAAATTGCGGTAAAATCGTATAAGGGGAAATTCCAACTTAAAATGGCCATAACTTGCTCATTTAACTCGGAATTTCGCATATAATATACCGTTTTCTACCTATTCGAAAGAATCTACCGCATTTCTAAGCTTATTTTCACAAAACTAGGTCGTTTGGGTTCAGAAAAGACGGCGACAAGATTTGCCACGAATTTGCAAAAACTTGTTTTCCTTATTGTAAAAAAGCTCATCTGAAAAGATGAATATTTCATGTATTTTGTAAACTTTTTTAATGGTATATACATATATGTAATGACTTATAACAAATGGATGAAGTAAATGAAGTTGTCTCAACTTATGAAAAGTAAGGTTTTAAAAGACTTTGAACTTGAGATTTTATTGAATATTCATTTCTTTTTGAAAGGATTCTTGAGTTATTTGAGATAATATTTCTTTTTCTAAATTTAATTTCTTAAATTCCTAAGGATGTTTATTTACTAAAATTAGATTCCAACAATTTCAAAAGTATAAAATGACATTTTGTTTCTTGAAATGATTCTTAAAAGAATTTCTAATACTTGATGAAGAACAAGTTTTTTACAAAACTTTTTGTTTACTTAGAAAAATCATTTCTAAGTATGTTCATGAGTTTTAAAGAAATCTATTTTCTACATGCATTTAGAAAGAACCTTTAGTTTAAGAAAAACACTTCCTCATTTATTTTTTGTTGAGACAAAAACATTATATTCATGCATGCATATGAATCACAAACTATAGAAATATAAAGGAACATAATAACTTGAAGGATTAAGTAAATAAGAAAGTAAATCAAGTATTGAAACCTTAGCTTCATCAAGGTACCCTAGGACTAAGAAAAGACTAGTCCCAAAAAGAAAAGAAAATGTTTTGACTTGATGAGGACAAGTCTAAGACTAGAATGACTAGTCTTAAAAACAACTTGAAATAAATAAATTGCAATGAAGTAAATAAATTGCATGAAAGGTAAATAAATTGCAAGACAATGAGCTTATATGCTCTAAATAATATATACTATATATAGATATATTAGATAGTTATGAACATAAAAGAAACATAAAGGAACTTGATTATGAACAAAAACAAAGTATGAACCTATTGTTGCTTTCTTAACCTTCATGGTCTTAGAAAAACACACACTAAGCTCATACTAAGTAATAAACATTAAGAAAGCTTGGAGAAATTTTTACCTAAAAGAAGCTAAACTACGAAGAACTTCTTGAGAGAATTCTTGAGGAATTTTTGAGAGAGATTTTATATAGTAACTTTAAGAAAATGGTGTGAAAGAAGTGAAGGTATGAGGGGGTATTTATAGAAAATGTGGAGATAATTTGTGTTAATTAAATAAATGAAAAACAAAACAAATGAGGCATCATGGAGGGTGCCGCGCAATTTCCATGCATAGGAGAGGAGAAATTTATTTTTTTGTTATTTTGTTTAATTAAAAGTAATAAATGAAAGATGTGAAATTGTATTGGAAATGAAAATGTTAAGAAATAGGTGTATGGTTTGTAAGAGTAATTGTAAGAAAAAGTAGAGATAGATGAATAGTATAGAATAGTAAAAATGTGTAATGTAAAAGTAGACATGATAATTTAATGCCGGTAGTAAGAAAATACGTGTATAAAAGCGATATCTGATATTTTTAACTACCGAAAAATTACGAAATTGATATTTTTGGAAATCTTATATTTTTACGAATCTAACGGTATATTCGCAATAATTTTCCTACACCAGGCTCCTGGACACGTTTTTCAAGAACTATGTTCGATCGGTTCAAGGGACACTCGAATTTCTTCAATATGATATTTTTAAGCAACCTATCACTATTACGAACCATTATAACTAACTTTCTCACGCCCCATAGGGTATCCTAAACGTAACAACCCGCCACATACTATATAAGACTCACGAAATCCCTATCCGAGCCTTTCAGGAGTCTTGTATAGATGTAAAGCGTCCCTTTTACGATAATAGAATACTCAATTAATGGAGTTAAGAAGTTTAATTGCGGCATTCACTAGCCATAGGTAATAAACCAAAACACATATATATACATTACAAAAGTCTAAGGGGCATTCCCCTGCAAAATAATATCAAGTCCATTACAGTTATCTAGAGTTCCTTTGTAAGCACCGGAAAATTTCAGTAAATAATCCAAGAATAAACTTCAGAGACAAACTCTAAAAATGAATCCAAGTTAAAATCGAACTCTAAAAGGTTCTAAAATATAAACGTAAATAAAAATTTGCCTAATCTTAAGAAACTAAGAGCCCTTGAAAATAAAATAGGAACCTAAATATCTTTAGAACCAAAATTCTTACGTAAGATAATTAGTTCATCTGATTTTTCACTCGGAAATCAAGATAATATGGAAACTCAATTACCCCCAACAATAATTTTGAGTAATTTAAAATTCACCAAAGCCATTTCATAGTTAGGCTTTGGCACGATTAAGTAAGCTTAAATTGGCGACAATTAATCGATACACAAATTAATGATCCTGAAGGATAAGATTATAATGAAAGCTCTAATAGACAAACCAAACCTTCGAAAATCATAAAACAGGATCGGGAATAAAATCCCATAACCTTAAGAAGAAGGTCTAATTATTATTATGATAATCAATTCAATCATTAGACCCTAAGTTGAAGTACCATAGATTGGAAAGCAAAACGAAAGTTCAACACTCATCCGTTATGAAATCTTTAAGCCAATCAAATCACTCGACGAATCAAAACTCGTAAATCAGAGCAATATAAACCTTTAAAACAATAAAATAATCCCCAAGGCATTAATAAATTCTTAGACTCAATTTCATCAAAAATTGTCTCAATAACCAATATTCGGTACGAATCGAGAAAACCCTATCCGATAACGAATGCGATAAATTTTCAAAACAATAAATCAATTTAAATAATCTCGAGAACTGTTAATACTAGATAATCATCAAAGAATTAATGTTATAAGAAAATATGAATTATGAATAAAACTATTCAGTTTCTAAGTTGGCAAACCCTGGCCTTAGTCAACCGAAAGCCCAAAATCCTAGTTGTTTAGATCCGGCAATCCCGAGTTCTTAATCCTAGAAGTTTAAGAACGAGTTTAGTGTTTGGAATAGTGCATAATAATATAAGATAACTAAAAAGTATCAGATTGGATCGAAATTAACCTTTTTCGGACCCGATCGGGTACTGCCTCGAAAAGCGTGTCCCGGTGACCGGAATAATAAAAATATTCCGTCAACACCGTAAAACTCGTAATTTTATAAGGAATCATAAAATTACAGTTTCGTAATTTTTCGACTCCTAAAAATATCAGTTATAGCTTATATAAGCGTAATTTGACCGTACCGGTAGCTTATTTGATAAATTACTAAAATAATTTAATTAATTATTTCATTTTAATTATTAAAATTCTGCCATTGATTTTTTTTATTTTATTTATAATTATTTCTCCTTTTCAAAAATCTCATAATAAGACACATACATGTGACCCATACCTTTGTACACTATTGTAATGATTTCTACACCACCTTGTACTATTTATGTCTTCCAACACTCCATGGCAGCTGCAACAAGCCCCCAAATCTGCCATTTTTCTTTTATTATTTTCATTTATTTAATGATTTAAAAGCTCCTTTTAGTTAATCACATGTGGAAGACAAGTTACATTTCAACTTCAAGTCAAAACCAAGCTAAATCCCTCTCTTCTTTCCCCAGATTCACGCCAGCACCCCCCCCCCCCCCCCCCCCCCCCCCCCCCCCTTCTCTTGCTGCCCTTGTTTCTTTTCCTTTCTTTTATTTAACTCTCTTTAGCCTCTCTCATCTCTCTATAAATAGTCTCTTATATTCACTCCTTCTATTCTTTACAAACCCTAGGCAAAATACTCTCTTATTTTCTTCTTTCTTGCCTCCTTTGTTCTTGAAGTCTTGCTGCCCCCATAGGAAAAGAAGGCCTCCACACTCATTTCTTGAAGCTTGTTTAAGAAAGCACCCTTCTTAAGCCTCCATTGGTGGTATAGGTATATATAAAGAGGTTTCATGCATCAAAGGACCTTCCATAATGCCTATGAGCAATGGATGATGATGCCAAGAACATGAAACACTCACTTTGATCCTTGCTTATCTTGTTATTTCTATTTTTGTTGTTATAATGTGTAGACCTCACTTTTGCAAGACTTGTTCTTAGTATTTGTTATGTAAAATCTTGGTATATGGATAATGTGGTTGTATGCATGAAGTTGATGCCTATATAAATGTAGATCTTGGTTTTGAACACAAATGAGAACTTTAATTTTCGTATCTTGGCAAAGCTCAAATTTAAACACCCCCTTCCAAGTCTCAAAATGGAAGTTTTAGTTGAGAAAATGAAGCCTTAAGGAGTAGATATCATCAAGACTTTATTTTGTAAAAATCAAAGGTGATTTTCAAATGTTATTTTCAAAAATAAAATTTGTATTCGCGGATTCAAACCAAGACCCATTTTCAAAACATATTGTTAACCCCAAAATGAAGTTTTAAGCTAAAATATGAAGGGCTTATGGAATAGATATCATAGGGAAGTGATTTTAATAAATTGATGGTGGATATACTAGGAGGAAATTGTTAAACAAGTGATATTTACAAGATAAGAAAATTTGATCTTGTGTAAGATTGCATGAATCTCGTATCTAGGGGAAGATGAGATATAAAAACCTATTTTTCAAACTCAAAATGGAAGTTTTATCAAAGAAATGAAGACCTTAGGGTATAGGTTTAGTGGGGACTTGATTTCCAAAAGAATAAATGAGTTTTCCTTAAAAGAAATCACTTAAAAACCAATCTTGCAAAATTCGGATTTAGAGATAGCTCCTACTTGAACACCTATTTTCTAAGTCTAAAATAAGGATTTTTATCAAGAAATGAAGGCCTTGAGATATATATTTAGTTGAGGCTTAGTTTTAACAAGAATGAATAGGTTTCACTATGAAATTTTCCTAAAACAAGTGTAGTTACTCAAGACTACAAAATTATTCTAGTTTAACTAAGTTTTCTTGACTTTTTATGAATTTAAAACTTCTAAGGAATTTCTTGAAATAAATATCAACGAGAACATACGTATAGGAAGATCATAACATGTCATCCATGATAGTAAATCATCCATATTGTATTTACATTTGATCTATGATTTAGAACATCGCAAACATTCACAAAAACAAATTTTCGAAAGTGAATTCGTTACTGATCAGAACTGATCGGCTTGTTCTGAAGCTGTAACATTTTCAAAACTTAGATATTTTATTAGAATTAAATAGATCTTTCGAAGTAGATAGAAATCGGTATATAATTTGCGAAATTCCGAGTTGAAATGACCAAGTTATGGCCATTTTAAGTTGGAACTTTTGCTTGTTACGAAAATTACGAACTAAAGAGTTATATTTGATAAGTTGGGATTAGATTGTAGTATGAAGTACTCATTTGGGTATTTCTTTCGTTTAGGGGAATTCGGATCGGAGATTTCTTGCCACCGGACTACTACGATTAGAGAACGGAGTCCATGGCCGAGTGAGTTTCTACTTCCTATTACGTTCCTGATTGTGCTTGTAAATTTAGTCGCACTAGATTGATAAGCAAAGATAAAATGGAGATGTATGATGGGTAATTATGGGGTTATATATGTGTTGATGATGTATTGAGCAAACCGTGTTAAGAATATCGAAACCGGGATTAATGATGAATGTTTATTGCTATATTATTGATTGTCTGCGTAATTGGTTGATCACTTAAGAATTGGAATAATGACTATTTGGAATGATAAACTAATATGGACATAATCACTTCACGTTGGGGATGGAGCATTAGCATATTGTTTCAGTTATCCGGTATCCATAAAACGGAATATTATGTGAGGGTAACCGTGACCCGAAGACGGAATAATGTAGGGTAACCGTGACCCGAAGACGGAATATTATGTGAGGGTAACCGTGACCCGAAGACGGAATATTATGTGAGGGTAACCGTGACCCGAAAACGGAATCGTCAGTACCGCAGGAGTCGTGAATCTGCTAACCCCGAATAGAGGGCGTAAATCTATTCACATATGATTTCCGGTTGATCATATGTTTTGTATGATTCATGTGTTTGTTGCATTCATATGATTGATTAAATAACTTGCTTGATTGATTGTTGGATGCGTGATTTATGGAAGTTCTCACTCACTAAGCTAGTGTAGCTTACCCTCCCACAGTTATTGAATGTTACAGGTTGATTTAAGATTACGACTCGAAGACCGAGATATCAGGAAACCCGAGTATGAGTTTGAGCTTCCAATAAGGAAGCGGTGGACGAGAAGGCCTTAGTCAGGTTTAGTGAAGTTGTGTTATGATAGGTCTTATGTAGTAGTAACCTATGAGATTCTATATATGTCTTTTGTTTAAGGTTGTAGTTGTAATTTTAACGGGGGTATGCCCCTAAGAAGTGTAATCGATTATATTTGAAGTTAGTTACATTCCTTATATCTTGTTGTATAACTTATATCAATACGAATTGCTATACTTCGATCGTGTCTCCTTAATGTGTTGTACGCCTTGTACATAGTACGGAAGCCTTCGCATGACTGAGGTGGTCATTCTTAGGCTTTAATATTGTGTACGGCGGACTGCCACGTTTAGGGTACCCTTTGAGGCGTGACACCCTTAGTTTCCATCGGAAGTCTAAACAAAATTGAAGTAAACTTCTAAGGGAAACTCTTATCTTCGGTACCTGAGTTGTGGCTTGCCTCGGCCTAAGCCAAATAAACTCGTGCTGCAACAAGTAAAAACTATGGGGCGTAAGCTAACTAGCTTAGTGAGTATAAACTTCCATATCACAATTAAGGCAAATCATTCAAACAAGTGATTATTCAAGCAAATGGTATGCATCAGACAAATGAGTTCAACAAACATATGACCAATCGGAAATCATATCTGGATGGACTTGTGTCCTCCATCCCGGGTTAGCAGATTAACGAATCCTGCGGTACGACGCCGTTTAAGCTCACAGTCAACTGAACAATAATTCGTTTTATGGATCACGATTAACCAACAATTTCATTTTATGGATCACGATTAACCAACATATTCGTTTTATGGATCACGAATAACCAACATATTCGTTTTATGGGTCACGAAAAACCAACAAATGCTAATGCTCCACCCCATCGTGATATGAATGAGTCCAATTATAATTGAGGTCCAATATGGTTTATTCCAATTCTTTTAGGTGACCAACAATTATTCGCAGACAATCAATATAAATTCTGGCTAAACAAGCAGCAGCTTAGCACTTGGTTTCGATATTCCTTAAGGTCAACTTCACATATCAATAACAGACAAGTATATGATTCCCATATACCCCATCATGCATAATCATCTTTTTATCTTTGCCTAAACAACTAGTGCACTATCAGTACAATCACAAGCAATAATTGAGAACGGAAGTAGTACTCACTCGGCCATGGTTCGCCGATCTTTTAGTAATAGTAGTCGGGTGGTAATGTCTCGTCTTGCTCGGGATCACCTACCAATTAAGAACAACCTAATAAGAATCTCATCACTAAACTAATTCAAGCTATGCATCTAAACTACACAAAATCGGAATTCTTGCTATTTGCGGAAGCTCCGACTTAAAACGGCCATAACTTGGTTATTTTAACTCGGAATTTCGTAAATTTTATATCGATCTCTATCCACTTTGAAAGATCTATCTATTTCTAGTATTATTTTCAAGTTTTGAAAAAATTAAGGTCACGGAACAGTGGGATCAGATCTATTCTGTAACTTTTCCAATTCCGAAAAATTGTTTCGCATTTGATAAAAATGTTCCTAGTTTATGATTCATGTATAGATGGTATATGAATGAATTCCTAATATGAATATCATGTAATGCGCTCAATATATGCATGGTTTTGATGATCTTTGATTATGAACTCTTATGAACTTCTAATTATTAAGAATTCCATGATGATCACTTATACAAAGCTATTCTTTCCAACTTTACATTTCCTAGGGTTTTTATGATTTTATTCTTGGAATTTACTTGTTATCTAAATAAAAATGAGTTCTTAATGTCTATACTAATTATAACCTTCATTTATGCATAGAAATTCACATTTTTCATTTAGCAAATATGTTTTTGAACAAGCCTTTCACAAAAATCCGAATTTTGAAAATTTCCGTTTCTTGCATTTTCTTTATGAGAAGACTTGTTTAATGCATCAAAATTGAATCTTCATTGTATCTATCGTCTAAGGACTCCATTTGACTCATAAAACATTGCCATCTAAGCTTGGATACTAAGTGTTTATGTAGGCATCATCCTAAAATACGAATTTGACTATTAATCACTATATCAATATTTTTCATTCTAACTCCACTACTTGTTTTACATTTTTCTCATGCCTAAACTCATCTAAACTTATGAAAATCATTCCTTAAGGACATCGATTACATATTCCTTCCATTTTCTATGAAAAATATGAGTTTTAAACTGGTTTTGGTGGTCTTTAAAGTAGGGTTCCAAAATCATCCGAATTTCTAACTAAGCATTTCTAACAAAACCTTTTCTTTTTCAAATTTCTTGCCTTATATACATGAAGATCTACCATCTAACATATCTATACATAGGCAAGGCTACATTTTTATGATCATCAATGCATGAAAATCAAAATAACCATATGAACATAAATGTAGATGAAGATGTGAATGTCTAAACACTAGATCTACTAAATATAATGCATGAATCATGAGTTTCATGGCATGAACATAAATATCTATGCAAGATTCCTACTTTACATGCATGAACAAGATAATATCTCAACAAAAACTCTTCAAAACTAGATCCACTTCTTGTGATGGCTTGATATTCTTGTATAAGTGTTTTCATGTCCCTAGCATATGATCATTGGGATTAAATGTGAAAACACACATGAATAGCTTTGCCATCACAAGATAAAGATAGGAATAAGGTTTAGAATCATCACCTAAAGAAGGTTGAAGATGAAATGAAGAGTTGAGTTGTGTGTGTAAGGGTGAGAGGGGGGGTGGGGGGGGGGGGGGGGGGGGGGGGAGGGGGGGAAGGGGGAGTCACAGCACAAAGGGAGGAAAAAGAGAGGGTTATTCACTTTGAAAAAATTTTAGAAGAGTGAAATAAAGAGAGAGAGAGAAAAAGGTGTTTATATATGAATAGATTAGGTTTGTAATTGAATAAAAATAGCAAAAACAAAACAAATGAGAGGGGAAAGGGAAGTGGGGCGCCTGCCATGGGGGGGGTGGTGGTGTGGGTGGAGGAGAGTGTGTGTGTGTGTGAAATTTGATAATTTATAATTTATGTAATTAAAATGTAATAAATGTAATAATTATTTAGGAACAAAATTTCTTGGAAAAGAAAATGTAATGAGTAGTTGTAAGGATGTAAGAATAGGGCATGGTAGTGTGTAGTGTAGGTTGTACTTGTGAATAGTAAACAAGACATCTACTTTACCGGTTGTAACAAAAACACGGAAAAAGGCTATAACTGTAAATTTTATAGCCCGGAAAATTATAAAATTGATATTTTTGGAATCCTTATAAAATTACGGTTCTAATGAATATTCCATAATATTTTTCTGAGTTCGTGGTCTCGAGGCACGCTTTTCCGTAATTGAGCTCAGGAAGGCCCAGAATTGAAAAATTCTCAAATTTAAAACTTCCAAAGGTCTAAAATATACTTTAGAACAATAATTCATATTCATTTACCTTATAAAACTTCTTTTATTATGAAATCGAAGGAAAACCGAATTTAGGGTTCCTAAGCTTCTCTCACTAGACTTAAATTGGACTGGATTAGGGTTTCGCTTTTCAACTCCCGAGGTTTTCTTAACTAATGAGAATACCGGGGTTTACAAACTTTTCCAACTTCGTTTTCTAGGGCTAGAGAAAACGGCAATGCTGGACTTAAGCGGTTACTGTAAACTAGGGTTTTGTTGACTCTGGAAATCTGGTTGACTTCCGATTAGGGTTTAAGCTTTAATTTGTGTCCAAAAATTCGGGGATTTACAACCTACCCCCCTTAAAGAAAGTTTTGTCCTCAAAACTTGAAATTCATACCTAATTCTTTGAACAGACTCGGGTACTTCTGGCGTATATCGCTTTCTACCTCCCAGGTTGCTTCATCGTGTGAATGGTTTCTCCGTAGAACCTTCACATACCTGATTTCCTTGTTCCGAAGTCTCTGCACCTTGTGATCTAAGATCTGAATTGGGTGCTCCTCATATGTGAGATTTTCTTTCAGCTGAACAGGTTCTAACTGTGCAATCCTGGTAGGGTCTGACACATGTTTCCATAGAACTGACACGTGGAATACATTGTGAATTCCAGATAGGTTAGGAGGTAGTGCTAGACGGTAAGCAAGATCTCCTACTCTTTCAAGCACTTCAAAAGGTTCAACATATCGTGGGCTCAACTTTCCTTGTGCTCGAACTCGGTAAATACTCTTGATGGGGTTTACTTTCAAGTACACATGATCTCCAACTTCAAACTCAAGTGTACATCTCTTCATATCCGCCCAACTCTTTTTTTGCCTATCTTGTGCTTCCTTCATCTTTTTTCGGATGATCCTTACCTTGTCGGCCGCATCTTGTACCAAGTCAGGTCTGATGCTCAACTTTTCTACATCGTCCCAAAACAAAGGTGACCAACATCTTCTTCCATACAACGCTTCATAGGGTGGCATCTGGATCGTGGAATGGTAGCTGTTGTTGCAAGCAAACTCTACCAAAGGTAGGTGTGCGTCCCAACTACCTTTGAATTCTATTACACAGGCTTGCAGCATATCCTCCAATGTTTGTATTGTCCTCTCCGATTGACCGTCCGTTTGAGGGTGATAAGCAGTACTGGAATGTAGCTTAGTTCCCACACATTTTTGCAAACTTGCCCAAAATTTGGATACAAACCTTGGGTCTCGGTCGGAGACTATTCTAGCGGGTACTCCATGCAAGCGTGCTATTTCTCTTATGTACATTCTTGCCAACTTATCCATAGAGTATGTCATGTACATTGGAAGGAAATGCGCCGTCTTCGTCAATCGATCTATTATGACCCAAATCGCATCATATCCAGCCGACATCCTTGGCAATCCACACACAAAATCCATTGTGATTTGATCCCATTTCCACTTGGGTATTGGCAGGGGTTTTAGAAGTCCACCAAGCCTTTGGTGCTCCACTTTTACTTATTGGCACGTGGGACATTTCAGCATAAAGTCTACTACGTCTCTCTTCATGCCGTTCCACCAATAGTGTCTCTTCAAATCTTGGTACATCTTTGTTCCTCCTGGATGCATGGTGTATCCGGAGTGATGTGGTTCTTCCATGATTTCCTTTCTTATGTTCTCATTATCCGGAACACATAATCTTCCTTTCATTCTCACTACTTCATCCTTATTTATGGCAAAATTGGTGTACCTTCCTTCCTGCACCTCTTTCTTAATCTTCAGAATTGCCTCGTCATATCGCTGGGCCTCCTTGATTCTCTCTACTAAGGTGGGTTCCATGACAAGGTTGGCAATTTCCACTTCCACACTTTGTCCTATGAATTCAATGCTCATTCTTTCAAACTCCTTTATCAACTCTATCTTGTCAGTGAGCAAAGAAGCAACTTCCCCATAATTCTTCCTGCTTAGGGCATCTGCAATTGCATTCATTCTCCCTGGACAATAATTTATCCCAAGGTCATAATCCTTGATGAGTTCTAACCATAACCATCTCGTTGTCACATATTCAATTCCTTTTGTGTGAATAGGTACTTGAGCCTCTTATGGTTTGTGTAGATCGCACCTTTATCCATATAGGTAATGTCTCCATAACTTAAGGGCGAAAACAATGGCGACTAACTCCAGATCGTGGGTAAGATAATTCTGTTCATGGGGTTTGAGCTGTCGAGATGCATAAGCGATCACTTTTCCATCCTGCATCAGCACGCATCCGAGACCATTCCTAGAAGCATCGTTGTGCACTATATAGGACTTTTCGGGGTCCGGTAGAATTAGAATCAGGGCAGAGACAAGTCTTTTCTTTAGCTCCTGGAAACTTTGTTCTCTCTTATCTGTCTAGATAAACTTCTCCTCCTTTTGAGTTAACTGCATGAGGGGTTTGGCGATGGTTGACAAATTCTTTACAAACTTCCTATAATATCTAGCCAAACCAAGAAAACTTCTCACCTCAATCACAGTTTTAGGTTGTTTCTAATCCATCACTACCTTGATCTTCTCAGGATCTACTGATATTCCTTCTCCAGATATCACATGTCCTAGGAAAGATATCCGATCCAACCAAAAGTCACACTTAGATAGCTTGGCGTACAATTTATGCTCACCAAGGTCTATAATGTCATTCTTAAGTGTTCCTCATGTTGCTCTCGCGTCTTTGAGTAGATCAGAATATCATCGATGAAGACTATTACGCATTTATCCAACAAGGGCTTATATACTCGATTCATGAGATCCATGAAAGCTGCTAGTGTGTTGGTTAATCCAAAAGGCATCACTAGAAACTCATAATGTCCATAGCGAGTTCTAAAAGCTGTCTTCGGTACATCCTCAGGCTTAATCCTTAACTGATGGTATCCTGATCGTAGATCAATCCTTGAGAAGACACTAGCTCCTTGAAGCTGATAGAAAAGGTCATCTATCCTTGGGAGTGGATACTTGTTCTTGACAGTGACTTTGTTTAGCTCCCGGTAGTCGATGCATAAACGCATGGAACCATCCTTCTTCTTCACGAACAATATTGGTGCTCCCCAAGGTGATACACTTGGTCGGATAAAACCTTGACCCAACAAGTCTTGCAACTGAACCTTTAACTGCTTAAGCTCCACTGGTGCCATCCGATAAGGTGCCTTTGATATTGGTTTAGTATTGACCAATAGGTCGATTTCTCTCTTTGGTGGCAATCCAGGTAATCCATCCAGAAATACGTCTGGGAACTCATTAACTATGGGTATGGATCCAAGCTCTGGCTTTTCTTCTTCCTTTTCATCCAGGTTACTTAGGTTGATCTCATCATTGTCCATTAACTCCAACGAGTTTAACTTCACCATGGATTCTCCTCTAAACACTACTTCACTCTCATCTTGGTCCTTAAACTTCACTTCCTTTTGTTTACAATCCACTAAGGGTTTGATAGATGTCAACCAACTCATACCCAAGATCACTTCGTATTTGCTCATCTCTAAGATTATTAGGTCACACTTAGAGGGACTTCCTTGTATCTCCATTGGACAGTCTTTAAGCATTTCCTTTGTCATTACTATGCTTCCGGTGGGGGTTTTAACACGAAAACTGGTAGCAATAGTATCTATGGGTAACCCAATTTGCTTAGCCAAGGTAACGATGATAAAAGAATGGGTAGCTCCCGTATCGAACAAAGCATAAGCAGGTTAACTAGCTATGCGTATATATCCTGCACTCGAATTTTATACTAATTACGAGACTGGTATACTTAAGCTAATTGTGGGTATAAAACTTTCGTAGCATAGGAATTGAACGCAGAAAACTTAATAACTTGCTTTAAAGAAAAGGGTTTTGATCCTGACCTGTTACCAATCCAAAATCTGAGCCATAATCTCCATCTATGGCTACTAGCTCCGCTCCTTCGTCATCGGACTCCTCGCATACCCACTGTCCTTCCAGGTTGTATATCCTCATTTCGTGGACAGTGGCTCCAGTCCGGCTCGAGTTGCTCCCTCCATTTCCATTCTTTGCCAGTGCTACTTGTAAACCCCCAAAAATTTTCATAATCCTTAAAAATAATTTTAGAAGTATAAATATCAAAGACCCGAAAAATCAACTTGAGATTAAAACTCAATTCTAGACCGAGTCAAATACCGGAAACGAAACCCTAAAAGTTGAACCAAGTTAAAAATTTAATAAGAACAAAAACGAGTTCTCTCAATCTTGAGAAACAAGAACCCCTGAAATAAAATATAAAGTCCAATTACCATATAATCAACGTCCGTACGTCGATTAAATAATCTACCCAATTCCTAAAATGCAAATCGAAACAATAGATCCAATACCACTTAACAACGAGATAATAAAGTCCTAATTCCTTCAGTAAAATTTTAGAATCACAAAATCCAAGTTTTCCACAAAAGTCAAATCGAGTCAACTCATAAACCTAGACTCGGTTAAATGATTCCGAGAACTAAAAACTATTAAATAATCACAAATGAAATAAAATAAAATAAAACATAAATTTCGAGCTAAATTCTAAAACGCTCAAGACTCGAAAATTATACGATCTTACGAATATCTCGATGAAAACGGAATTCAAAACGGAACCCTAAAAGTCAACAAGCCTATAACGAACCCTAGTAGTTAAGATCCGGCAATCCCGCGTTTTCAAACCCTAGAAAACGAAATTAAGTAAATACCTAGAATAGTTCGTAATAACGAAGGTAACACAAAAATATCAGATTCGCGAATTTCGAGTGACCTTCGGACCCAAACGGGATCGTTCTCGAAAAGCGTGTCCCGGAGCTCGGAATATTAAAAATATTCCGTTTATACCAATAGACTCGTAAAAATACAAGGATTCCAAAAATATCAGTTTTGGAATTTTTCGGTAGCTAAAAATTACAGATATCGCATTATTACGCGTATTTTCATTACTACCGGTACTTTAATTGTCTAGTCTACTATTCATAGTACTTTTTCTACTATTCATTACTATTCACCTATCTCTACTTTTTCTTACACCTATTTCTTACACCTACATATCTATTTTCTTACTTTTTTCATTTCCAATACACCTTTAATCACATCACTTTACACATTACTTCTTTATTACACAAACAAATAAAATAAATCAATTTCCCCTCTAAATAAAGCAAAACCGGCGCCCCCTTTTGTCCCTTCCAACATTTATTTTCTTTTCAATTATTTTATTACATCCAAAATTCTCTCCAAAAATTCTATAAATACCCCCTTCCTCTTCCATTCTTTCACACAATTCATTTCACTACCAAAACTCTCTCAAAATCTCTCCACAAATTCTCTCATCAAGAATTCTCTCTACCAAAACTCTCTTTCACCAAATATCCACAAGAATTTCTCTTCATACAATACAACTACCACCTCTCTATAACCACATAACCATACATTCACTACCATCTTCATACCACACAAATACCTTAGGTAAAAACTTCTTCAACCATTTATCTATTCATGTCATGTAACTTAACATGACTATGGTGTTGTTTTGAAACTCATATGAGTAGTAAAAGCAACAACATGTTCATGTTTTGTTCTTGTACATAAGCTTCCTATTTTATTATGTTGTTATTATTGTTATTATGCTTATATATATTATGTATATGTATATATATTTAAGAGCATATAAGCTCATTTGTTATTTATTTATTCAAGTTATGCAATTTATTTATTTTATTAAGACTAGTCTTTCTAGTCTTAGACTTGTCCATATCAAGTCAAAACAACCTTTTGATTATTTATTTTTTTAATCTTTCGGGACTAGTCCATTCTTAGTCCCGGGATGCCTTGATAAAGCTAAGGCTCCAATACTTGATCGGGATTCCTTGATGAAGCTAAGGTTCCCAATGCTTGATATTTTATTTTCTTACTTATTATTTGTTTCTAGTGTTTTCTTATGTTCTTATTATTTTATATGCTCATGATACTTGCATCTACATAATGTTAATGTCTCAACTAAGTCTAAAAAGTAGAATTTCATTTTATTAAGGGAACTCAAAACTAGATTTTCTATCATGTGGTTTGTCACAAAATAATGAAGTTTTTATCAACAACATAAAAATAAAGCACTACAAGCTTTCCCAAGATTTTCCTAAAATGACGAAGATAGTTTTATAAGAAATAAATATCTTCTTTATATTTCATGGTAATTTAAGTTTTAAGAAAAATAAATCGTTAATGTTGAAAACTTAAATTCTTTTCTAAACTAAGGAACAAACTAGTTTTCAAAGTTAATATAAAAATCAACTCATGAAGAACCCACTTAGGAAAAGTAATGATTTTTAAAATTCTAAAAGAAAGAATTTGTTTTCAAAAGAATATAAATAAAGTAAGGTTAGCAATAATGGATTTTATCAATAAAGATGATTCTTTTCAAAGAAATGAAAGAACAAGTTTTAGAAAGCAAAAGCTTATATTTTAGAAAAATATAAGAAGGCAAGATTCATTTTCTAAAAACCATCCTAAATACAAAAATTATAAAAAGGTTTTATCAACTTAATATATTTTGATGAATTTGAACTTTAATCACTAGAAGGAAAATTTAATACATGACTAAAGATTAAGGAAAAATTTAACTTGTTTTGGAAGAAGAAATAAAAAAAATTATACTCATTTATAACAACTAGAAAAATATAAATTTCTTTAATACTTGAAAGGAAGTTTTCAAAGCTAAAGTTTAAAAGAATTTTTTATGAAATAAATTGTTGAGACACTACCATTGGATTTTTGCATATAAAGTGAGCATGCCTATATATTCAAAGTGTTTATCAAATATATATTTATATTGTTACAAAAGGATTTTCTTTAAAATGGAGTTGAGTTAGAAAATGGATTTTTGCAAAAGTTTAGAAAATTCGTTTTAAATCTGTACCTGACGTTTTCGGAACCCAAATGACCTTTTATGACCAAGATAAGTTTAGAGATGGATAGAACTTTTCGAATAGGTAGAAAACGGTATATCATATGCGAAATTCCGAGTTAAAATGAGCAAGTTATGGCCATTTTAAGTTGGAATTTCTTCTTACACGATTTTACCGCATTTTAAGTAAAGTTTAGAATCTCCAAGAATAGAAATTCATGAAGACTTATCCCGGGTATTTCTTTTGTCTAGGTGACGAAGGATACGAGAACCCTACCCGAGGATTTCTACGACTAAGAAGATAGCGAAATGGACGAGTGAGTTATTCCTCCTAAATTCGTTACTTTGCTTGTGCTTGTAAAGTAGTAGCATTAGTATATTAGGAAAAGATAAAAATGGATATATATTTGGGGAATTCGGGATTATATATGATTATGTTGTGCGTGAATTGAGAAGTAAGAATATCGCAACTTCGATCTGCTTGTTTAAATAATTTTGTTTACTTACTTGTATGATTGTTTATTGTTGCTAAATTGATTGATCGCCCCAATAAACCTTAATAAGGTTTGACCTAAGAACAATAAAACGTTCACGCATAGCATCCATCGAGTCACATCTATTCAGAAGGCTGCTACTCCTACGCGTAGAGTTGGATTGGCTGTGATCGTGCGGTGCCACGGGCCATGTTCCTTCCTGGAGAATCCAAATCGCTCGGGAAAGCGACTCTAGGTTCGGAGCCGAGCCAACCGAACGCTGTGGGTGAGGACCTGGGGACTAGCAGTAGAAGGTCGAGGACCTTCAACCCCGATTCCCTAACCTTTGATACGGAGGGGTAAATCCGTTCTATATATGGTTTCCGGACGACTATATATATTCGCGTAATCATGTGATTGTTCATTGAATTCATGTATGTGTGATTAAATAAATAAACTTGTTTGAAAATGTGGTGCGAATGAAAAGGAATATCTCACTAAGCTAAGTTGTAGCTTATACCCCTATAGATTTGATTGAAACAGGTATATTCGTGGATTAAATTTGAGGATCATGACATTAAGGAAGTCATGGACGGACGATTAAGGATATGGAATCATACGATGAAGAAAGTTGTAAGGTTCTTTATATGTGCTAACCTTTATGATTAGTGAGGTACATTTATTTAAAGACAATAGAAGAATATGCCCTTAAGAATTGATGTGATGTTCTATATTCTCTTTGCCTTGTTACTTATTTATTATCGATATAAATTGCGCTACTCCGATGCGTTCCCTTAGTTGTGATGTACGCCTTGTGCATGATATGGAAGCCTTTGCGTGACTAAGGTAGTCATTCCTAGGCTTTAGTATTGTGTACGGCGGATTGCCACGTTTAGGGTACTCCTCGGGGCGTGACACTACTCCTCCCGTAGAACCAAACGGTCTTGCTGGTGCATTCTTCCTTTATGGGCATTCATTGGCAAAGTGCCCAGTTTGCTTGCACACGAAGCAAATGGTGGAAGCTTTCTTAAAACAATCACCGATCTTGTGGCTTGGGTCTCCACAAAAATAACATTTGTGTTGGAGAAGGGGGCACCTCTTTGGATAGTGCTCCTTCTTACATTTCCAGCATGTCACCTTGATATTAGGTGTCTCCCTGTTGCCACTAACACTTCCTCTGAAACTCTGAAAGGGTTTAAAACTTTTGCTTTGGAAGCTGGGGTTGTAGCTACCTTGAGCTCTCTTTCCGAACACGGAAGTCTTCTTCTCAGGGGTTTGCTCTTCCTTTTCTTTGCTCCCTCAATGATACGAGCCCTTTCTACCAACTCTCAAAGGGTCCTCAGATCTAACTCCTCCAGACGCATCCTTAAATCTTCATCCAGGCTACTAAAAAATACTTGCCTTTTCAGCTCCTCACTATGCTTGAAGGACTCAGGCGCGTATGGAAGCAGCCGGCTAAACTCCGTCTCGTACTGCTCTATTGTTCTTCCTTTCTGGGATATATGGAGAAAGTCTCCACTACACTGTACCCTTAAGCTTCCGGGAAATAGTCGTCCAAAAACTCTCTACGAAAAGCTGCCCAGGTCACGGGTGGTAACAATTCCCTACTTTTTGACTCCTACCATATTCTGGCGTTGAACCGTAACATGTATGTGCCATAATCCAGGTATAGATGATGGGGAACTTCGTAGGCGGCGAACGACCTTTCAATCTAGGCCAGCCAGTCTTCAGCTTTGTCTGGCTTTCCAAAATTCCCGTCAAAATATCTGTTGCTTTTTATGAAATTCAGCAAGAAACTTCTGTAAGGTCGGGGCGATGGTGGTGCTAGCAAAGGGACGGTATGAGACTCAGCTTCTGGGGCTGCAGGTGCCTCAGCGGTTGCTTCTGGTGCATTTGCAGCAGGCGGTGGCATGTTTTGTGCATGCTGCATGAAATTATTAACTAGCCCTATTAGTTGGTTGATGGTGGCCCACACATCTCCTTGTTGATTCGGTGGGGGATTTAGGGCTTATTGCCCTGCCGGGGGATCTCTGGTTCTGCTGGTATATTATTAGAGGCGCGACGTTCGCATCTTCTACCTCTCCTACCATGTCTATTAATTACTCTAGTTTTAGACTTTAAAGAGATCGGAATATCGGAAATTGCATAGAAATATTCAAGACAATCAAATCTAGGAATCATAAAATAATATACTTGCATTCAAAGTAAAAGAGGAAATTAATAATCCTTACATAACCTTGAGAAGGTGGAAACCATTCCCATCAAAAAGATAATTGTTCAAATAAAACATAGAAAAGCAAAACACTAATGCATTAAAACAAAGATAATCGTAGGAAAAGGCTATGTTGGGCTCGTCGGGTTATGCTTCCTTCCTTCTAAACTTCTTCTTTTTATGAGGACGGTGCTGGGTTCATACTCCTGCTGGTGGAACCTTTGTGTCGTTTGACGAATTGTAGTAGGTATTGACTCACAGTCATTCTCTTTCCTCGGTACTGTGAGGTGATCTCTGCCTAAGACGGCCAAACTTCGTCATGCATGGAAATCCTTTCTCCATGGGTCGTGCCATTTGTTTCCTCTGGTCCTTCTTCCTCTAGTGCTACTGTTATTGCAGGGGTTTGAGACCTGCTTCTCAGGAATCTATTTGGATCAAAAGCGTTATCTCTTCTCCCCTCCTCTTCAGAATCGGAGATCATTACGAGGTTATTCCTTACAATGGTCTCCATAGGTACATCTTGGCTCAACCTTCGGGGAGGTGCCTGACTGGGGATCAAAGGGCTGTCTTCCCAGAGAGATGCAGACTGGGTCTCCTCAGGCTCCGAGTCTTCGTTCGGATCTCCTTCAGGGCTACCGTTTTCTGTCCATTTCCTTCGTTTGCTTAGGCTTCCTCCATGATGAAGTCCTCATCTGGGATAACATCTAGCTGCATTCTGACAGAGTTGGGCTAAGTATTGTACTCTGACGGCGTAGGGACAATTCGTCGATAAGCGGCATACCAATAATATCGCTCTTCAGCATCTGCCTTCAGGCAGTCCCTATGATCCACCAACTCATCATGTGCGTAGATGTACAGAGGTCCTAGCTTGTTCCAAGTCCGGAAGTCTGGTTCCTATCGCCTTTCTCCCGCTTTCAAGATGAAGGTCATTTGCTGTAGCATGGTCTCCCAATATATGAAAACCATCATTCTTTCGACCACATAAATAACTTCTACGTCACTCCATCTCCGATTGCTCACAACGTCGAACCTCAGCTCTTTGGGCAAGTTCCTCCACAGGGAATGTCTCAATCCTTTCTTCCATAACTTGAACATTTCGTGGGCAGTCCTGGGCCTTCCAACTAATGCGAACTCCTCACACAGGACCCTTAGTCTAAGGCGGTAGTTCACGACGGTCTCGTCATGGTCCTTAAGGAATTGTCGGGATTTTTCCTTGACCTTAGGGAAAGTCAGCTATCAAGTAAAACAAAAGTGGATCAGCTCTTAAGCTAGAGTTTTATCTTATTACTATCTATCTTAAGGTCTATTTCTACTATCTTATGTTTAAAACTTGTGCTCTAATACTAACTTAAACTGTTACGTCTCAGAGGGTACCCTAAACGTGGCATTCGCCGCATATAATATTAAAGCTAATGAATGACAACCTAGTCATTCAAGAGCTTCGAATATCATATGCAAGGCGTGCTTCCAAGATAGTAGGAGACTTAAGGGGGTGTTACGTTTAAATAGATAGCAAAAGCAAGCATGAACTTAAAAAGATAAGCATAAGATCTTCATTTAATAATAAATTCGTACATCATCTTAGGGGCATTCCCCCGCCTTAAAGTCTTTGTTCAACTATACTAATATCAAAATGAACATAACTACTACATAAGCCTATTATAGAGATTTTTCCTAGAAGTCTATGCTCAAAACTAAAAATATATAAACTTCTTCCAAAAACTCCTAGTAGCTTACACTCGTACCTGGCATACGGGGCTCCTCGGGGCCAACCATAGATAATCATACTGTAATAGAAAACTATAATGGTATAAGCAAAACTAGTTTAGTGAGATAATTCCAACTATAAGACATTTCCATAAATCAACCAACTATTTAATCAAAACATATGAAAATGCACAAATCATATGAACAAGCAAGATACACATGATCAACCGGAAATCAAGTGTAGCATGGATTTAACGCCCTCCATGACAAGGGTTGGAGGTTACAGGCCCATACGACCATCATATCTGCAGATTTACCGGCTCCTGCTTGCCCTATAGACTTTCCGGCTCCTACTAGCCACCATGTAGACTTTCCGGCTCCTACTAGCCACCACTATCATTTCCTCGTTTCCCCACACGAAGAAAAGTAGTGAAACAAATGTGACTCATGTATATGATATGCATGCTTTAATTTCAATATAATTTAACTAAGAATATTTAGTTCAAGTTAGAGGTGATCAATACAATTCTCATCATATCAATACAAGAATCACAATTTAATTATCAAACTTCCTTTCGATATTCTTAATTTATATTCAAATAATCATAATCTCATATCACATAACAATTTTTCATTTTATCTTTCTCTTAATTTCTAGTGCTTCTATTTACAAGCACAAACAAGGAAATGTAACTTAGGAAAAGAATTAACTCACTCCATATCGGTGGATCTAATCAAAATAGTCCTCCGGATAGACGATCTCGGGTCCCTCGTCACCTAAACAAGATGAAATACCCAAAATGAGTCTTTCATAAAACTTCTATTCTTGAAGATTCTAAACTTTTCTTAAAATTGCGGTAAAATCGTATAAGGGGAAATTCCAACTTAAAATGGCCATAACTTGCTCATTTTAACTCGGAATTTCGCGTATAATATACCGTTTTCTACCTATTCGAAAAGATCTACGCATTTCTAAGCTTATTTTCACAAAACTAGGTCGTTTGGGTTCCGAAAAGACGGCGACCAGATTTGCCACGAATTCGCAAAAACGTGTTTTCCTTATTGTAAAAGAAGCTCATTTGAAAAGATGAATATTTCAAGTATTTTGCAAACTTTTTTGAATGGTATATACATATATGTAATGACTCATAACAAATGGATGAAGTAAATGAAGTTGTCTCAACTTATGAAAAGTAAGGTTTTAAAAGACTTTGAACTTGATATTTTTATTTGAATATTCATTTCTTTTTGAAAGGATTATTGAGTTATTTGAGATGAGTATTTCTTTTTCTAAATTTAATTTCTTTAAATTCCTAAGGAGTGGTTTTATTTTCTAAACTTAGATTCCAACAATTTCAAAAGTAATAAAATGACATTTTTGTTTCTTGAAATGATTCTTAAAAGAATTTCTAATACTTGATGAAGAACAAGTTTTTATAAAACTTTTTGTTTACTTAGGAAAAATCATTTCTAGGTATGTTCATGAGTTTTAAAGAAACCTATTTTCTACATTCATTTAGAAAGAACCTTTAGTTTAAGAAAACACTTCCTCATTTATTTTTGGTTGAGACAAAAACATTATGTTCATGCATGAATATGAATCACAAACTATAGAAATATAAAGGAACATAATAACTTGAAGGATTAAGTAAATAAGAAAGTATATCAAGTATTGGGTGTAAACCCCGGTAATCTCAGTAGTAAGAAAACCCCGGGAGTTGAAAAGCGAAACCCTAATCCGGTTCAGTTTAAGTCTAGTGAGAGGAGCTTAGGAACCTTAAATCCGGCTTTCCTTCGGTTTCATAATAAAAGAAGTTTTATAAAGTAAATGAATATGAATTATCATTCTAAAGTATATTTTAGACCTTCGAAAGTTTTAAATTCGGAAATTTTTCAATTCCGGGCCTTCCCGAGCTCAATTACGGAAAAGCGTGCCCCAGGACCACAAACTCAGAAAAATGTTCCGAAATATTCATTAGAACTGTAATTTTATAAGGATTCCAAAAATATCAATTTTATAATTTTCCGGGCTATAAAAATTACAGTTATAGCCTTTTTCCCATGTTTTCATTGCAATCGGTAAGTAGATGTCTTGTCTACTATTCAGAAGTACAACCTACACTACACACTACCCATAGCCTATTCTTACATCCTTACAACTACTCATTTCAATTTTCTTTCCCAAGAATTTTTGTCAAAACACACACACACACACAAAAGCCAAATGGCCGGCGCACCCTCTTCCCCCGCCCCCCCCCCCCCCCCCCCCCCTCCCTTTCCCTCTCCATTTAATTTATTTTTACTCAATTAATTCAATTAAAACCCTAACCTATCCAATATATAAGCTAATGTTCTCTCTCTCTCCTCATTTTCACTCTTCTAAAAAAATTACAAGGTTGAAATCCTCTCTTCTCTTCCCTAGCTTGTGTCGTGACCCACACCATGCACACACACACTCACAACTTTATTTTTCTCTTCTTTTCATCTCTAAATCTCCATTAAAGTGTTGATTTCAAGCTTTATTCCTCCCAAATCTTGTAATGGCAAGATCATTCTTGTGTGTTTTCCACCATTAATCCCAATGAGCATGAGCAAGGGACATGAAAACACTACTACAAGAATCTCAAGCCATCACAAGAAGTGGATCTAGTATTTGAATGAGTTTTTGCTAAGATATCCTCTTGTTCATGCATGTAAAGTAGAGATCTTGCATATATATTGATGTTCATGCCATGAAGTTTATGATTCATGCATTATATTTAGTAGATCTAATGTTTAGACATCTACATCTTCATCTACATATATGTTCATATAGTTATTTTGATTTCCATGCATTGATGATCATAAAAATAGCCTTGCATATGTATAGATGTGTTAGATAGTAGATCTCCATGTATAGAAGGCAAGAAGATTGAAAAAGAAAAGGTTTTGTTAGAAATGATTTGTTGGAAATTCGGATGGAATTAGAACCCTACCTTAAAGACCACCAAAACCACTTTAAAACTCATATTTTTCATAAAAATTGGAAGGTATATGTAATAGATGCCCTTAAGGAATGATTTTCATAAGCTTAGATGAGTTTAGGCATGATAAGAATGTAAAACAAGTAGTGGAGTTAGAATGAAAAATATTGATATGTGGATTAATAGTCAAATTCGTAATTTAGACCATGCCTACATGAACACCTAGTATCTAAGTCTAAATTGGATGTTTTATGAGTTAAATGAAGTCTTTAGATAATAGATACATTGGAGCTTCAATTTTTATGCATTAAACAAGTTTTCTCATAAGGAAAATGCAAGAAAATGAAATTTCAAAAATTCGGATTTTTACAAGAGCTTGTTTAAAAACATGTTTACCAAATGAAAAATGTGGATTTTTATGCATAAATGAAGGCCATGATTAATATAGACTTTGAGAACTCATTTTTATTTAGATAACAAGTGAATTTCAAGAATAAAATCATAGAAACCCTAGGGAATGTAAAGTTGGGAAAATATTTTTGAAATAACCTTTATGGAATTTTATAACAATTAGGAGTTCATAAGAGTTCATCATCAAAAATCATCAAGACCATGCATATATTGAGTTCATTACATGACATTCATGTTAGGAATTCATTCATATACCATCTATACATGAATCATCAACTAGGAACATTTTTATCAAAAGCGAAAACAATTTTTCGGAATCGGAAAGTGACGAACAGATCTGATCCTACTGTTCCGTGGCTTTAATGTTTTCAAAACTTGAAAATAATATAGAAATAGATAGATCTTTCGAAGTAGATAGAGATCGATATAAAATTTGCGAAATTCCGAGTTAAAATGACCAAGTTATGGCCGTTTTAAGTCGGGCTTCCGCAAATAGCGAGAATTCCGAATTCATCTAGTTTAGATGCATAGCTTGGATTAGCTAAATGATGAGAATCTCATTAGGATTATTCTTATGTGGTAGGTGATCCCGAGCAAGACGACACCTACCTCCCACTATTACTACTAAAAAGACCGGCGTCCAATGGCCGAGTGAGTACTACTTCCACTCTCAATTAATGTTTGTGATTGTATTGATTAGTGGCACTAGTGGTGTAGGCAAAGATAAAAATGGATATGTATGATGGGGTATATGGGAATTATATATGTCTGCTGTTGATGTGTGAAATGGAACTTAAGAAATATCGAAACCGGTGTTAAGCTATTGATTGATTAGCTAGCATTTTATATTGATTGTCTGCGAATAATTGTTGGTCACCTAAAAGAATTGAATTAATTATATTTGACTTCAATTGTAATTGGATCATTCATATCACGATGGGGATGGAGCATTAGCATTGGTTGGTTTTTCGTGATCCATAAAACGAATATGTTGGTTAATCGTGATCCATAAAACGAAATTGTTGGTTAATCGTGATCCATAAAACGAATTATTGTTCAGTTGACCGTGAGCTTAAACGGCGTCGTACCGCAGGATTCGTTAATCTGCTAACCCGGGATGGAGGGCGTAAGTCCATCCACATATGATTTCCGGCTGGTCATATGTTTGTTGAACTCATTGTCTGATGCATACATTTGCGTGAATAATCACTTGTTTGAATGAATTGTATTAATTGTGATATGGAAGTTCTTACTCACTAAGCTAGTTAGCTTACGCCCCCATAGTTTTACTTATTGCAGCACGAGTTTATCTGGCTTAGACCGAGGCAAGCCACAGCTCAGGTACCGGAGATAGGAGTTTCCCATAGAAGTTTACTTCATTTTTGTATAGACTTCCGTTGGAAACTAAAGGACTCTGGATGACTGTAATGGACTTGATATTATTTTTCGGGGGAATGCCCCTTAGATTTTGTAAAGTATATTATGTGTTTTGGTTTATTATCTATGGCTAATGAATGCCACATTAAACTTCTTAACTCCATTGATTGAGTATTCTATTGTCGTAAAGGGACGCTTTACATCTATACAAGACTCCCGAAAGGCTCGAATAGAAATTCGAGAGTCTTTTATAGTATGTGGCGGGCTGTTACGTTTAGGATACCCTATGGGGCGTGACAGTTTAAGTTGGTATCAGAGCCTAGGTTATAAAACAAGACAATAGAATTAAAAGAAACCGGACTTAGAAATCTAATTAATAGGTTCAAATGGAGTTAAAAAGTTTTCTTGCTAAGTCTGATTAGGAGTCTTATATTGTTGTAGGTCTCCTTGGTGAGACCAGGGAACGGGCCAGAAACTTCACCAAGAGGAACGATGAGACTATGGTGGAGTATAGGTTAAGGTTGAGAGAATGTGTGAAGACTTCGCTCTAGCCACCCCCGAACCATAGGGGAAATGTATAAATTGTGGAAGAAGGATTGAGATACACTAGGTGGGCTGCTGTAGTCGACCGGTTGAGGTATGATCCCATGGGGAGAAGGAGTTGGACTAAATTGGAGACGATTTATACTTTGGAGAGAATCATGGTTGAGTATGGGCGCGAGCCCATGACTAGGGAGGCTACATTTATTTTGAAGAATGGGGGAAACCGAACCCCTCCAGATTTTAGGGTGTGGATCCCTATAGGACCCTTATATGTGTATGCCCATGACAACTTGTATGACCACCATGATTGGAACATAGCAGACGCATGGAACCATATCACTTGGCATGCGGTTTATTTAGACATTCTCCCACCCCGAGTGATAGCTCCACCTCCAGCACTGACATAGGTATGCAATTGAATGGTGCGCCTGTGATCGAAGAGAATGAGGAGGAGGAGGAAGAGGAAGAAGAGGACCCCGAGGAGGATCCTAATTGGGAGGAAAATGTAGTCCCTAGAACCCCTACCCCACCCATCGAGTCGGAAGCGGAAGTGAATCCGGAACCCAACCAAATTGTATGGGATTTTAATTGGGAGTTGGTAATACCGGATAGTGGAATGGTAGAACCCGAGTTTGATCCAATGATATGGAGAGTGGTGTATATTGAGGGTGAGAATCCACCTGTGCTTGACCTAGCAGTAGTAGAACCCTGGCCCCTGAGCCTATGGAAGTTGAAAATGTGGGTGGAGAACTTGTGAGAGAGCCGAAGTGGTGGAGACCAAGTGAGTGAACCTGAGTAAGGTGAGGAGAATGGAGTGAGCCCAGGGAAGGGCAAGGAACGAGGAAGAGGAAGAAAGTGAAGACCAAGAACCTTTAGTCCGACCTACTAGGAAGCGGAGGATGACTACGAGGGAATACCTTAGTTTGTTTATCCGACGGGACGACGGGTTCTTCTAGCAGGAGACGACCTCCTAGCTCGACCTCCGAAGACACTAGTGATGAGTAGAGGCCGAGATGATAGCTAACCCATGAAGTCCAAGTGAAGTCCTGATTTTTCTTATTTTGTAGTAGGCAATGCGGGATGCCAATTTGCCTTAGGATTTCAGGATAGCTAGTATTTTATTGCTTCTTTTTCCCTGTATTTTGTCATGCTTTCGGAATAGGGAAAATGTTTAGAATCGAAATTGGAGTATAGCTAGCCAAATTTTGGGGACAAAATATTAATGTAATAGTTGTATGGCTCGCTAAAGTAATGAAGGATCATGTTTATTTCAAAGGAAAGGAGTTGTGAAAGCATGCATGCTAGACATGAGGCATAAAGAACATTAACCGCATATAAATTGCATGAGCATTCATTCATTCACACCATTGTTATGAGATTTCAACTTGTTACCTTATGTATGAGTTCTTTTGTTCTCCTTATGATTATATGAAATTATGAAATTCCATTTCTTTTTAAGTTTGATTTCCAAATTTTGCAATTTTTGAATATTGTTAACAAATTAAGTCCTTTCAAAATCTAAAACCTCCTAAGAATACTAAAATTCATTAAACAATGTATAAACAGACGAAACCAATGGATTCGGAATTGGGAACAAGGGTCTATCCCGAACGAAGCCGACCAACCGGCTGTACCTCCACCTAATCCTCAAGGAGTTGTACCCCAGAATCAGCAAGGTGATGTGTTAAACGCGATTGAACAATTAACCAATCTTCTGAATACATTCATCCAGAATCAGAACCCGGTTTAGAACCCATACCAAGGACGAAGTGTCCGGGATTCTGCTCCACATCCACCACCCGTAGATCACAGGGAAGTGACTGCCAAGGCACATGCTCCACAAGAGGAGCATTCCTATAATGTGCCTTTGCCACCACCTGTAAGCCCCGGAAAATTCCAGTAAATAATTCCAAGATGAACTTCGAAAATAAACCCTAAAAATCAATCCAAATTAAAACTGAACTTTAAACGAGTCCTGAAATATAAACGAAAGTAAGAATTCATTAGTCTTGACAAAATCTAAAAATAAAACAAGGACTACAAAAGTCCTTAAGTCCAAAAACCATTACGTAAGATAAATTGCTTACCTAATCTATAATTCATAAAAATCGGGATAAAAATAAAACACAGTGATAATTTGCTAAAAAGCAAATTAATCCATAACATGACAATTTGAAGGATCAGGAAATCACCAAAGGCCAATTCCACAATTAGGCTTTGGCACGATTAAGAAAACTTTATCTGCCAAGAATAAAATATAGACTTTGGAAATTCCCCAAACGACCAGACTAATAATCCTAAGAGACGGAAATCACAATAAAGCCCTAACGATCAAATCAAACTTCCAAGAATCATAGAACGAGTTAGAAATTGAAATCTTGTAATCTTAAGAAGGAAGAATTCAAGAAGCAAAATAATAGATTAAATAATCCTTAAGTTAACTAAATGTTCATAAAACCTTAAATCGAAGCAAAAATGAATTCGAAAACAAAACACTACCAAGATCCTTTTTCAAAGAAAATTATAAAAATCAAGATTTCCCCAAAATCATTCCAAAAATCGATATTTGACTCAAACTCAAGAAAATCATATCTGGTAACCATTACCGATATAACTCAGGATATAATAATTCAATTCAAAATTTCTGAAAAGCAGTAAGAGATATTAAATGCTTATAAAAATAAAATTTAAAAATAAATTTCTCAAACCAAATACGTTGTATAAACAGAAAATCTCAGTTTCCAAATTGGCAAAGGTCTAAACCGGAAAATCATCCGGAAACCTTAACCGGAATACAATAGCTTAAGTCTGGCAATCTAGCGCCCTTAACCCTAGAGGCCGAGGTGTAGTTTAAATATGCAGAATAGCTCGTAGTAATATAAGTTTATCTAAAAATATGAGATTGGTAAATTTTTGACCTATTTTGAACCCGTTCGGATACAGACTTCAAAAAGCGTATCACGGGGCTCGAGATATAAAAAATATACCATTAGTACCGTTAGACTCGTAATTCCACGAGATTTCTAAATATATCAGTTATATAATTTTTCGGGTTATAAAAGTTACAGTTATAACCTTTTTACCGTATTTTTATTTCTACCGGTAATTGATTATTCTTTTGCACTATTCATTTCATTTCATTACATAATTTTATTATTTTTATAATGAAAACCCGGATTTCCTAGTAATCAAGTAAACTTTGAAAACCAGAAAATGAAACCCTAAACCGGTTTAGTTTAAGCTTCGTAAGAAAGGCTTAGAAACCCAAATTCCAGCTTTTCCATGGTTTCCAAATAAGAAACTTTTATAAGAAAATTTAATTTTGAATATAGTTCTTGATTATATTTCAAACCAAGAAAAGATCAGATTTTGAGAAAAATTTAATTTCGGGTCATCCCGAGACCCATTATAGAAAAACGTGCCCCGGAACTAGAATTTCAAAAATTTACTTATGAATACTCATTTGAATTGAAATAAAATAAGGATTTCAAAAATAGATTTTTCATAATTTTCCGACTTATGAAAAATACAGTTATAGCCTTTTTATTCGTATTCCATTACTACTGGAAAAATCAAATTGTCTTGTCAAACTATTCCATTATTCATAAAGTACTACCTAGTCTACCTATTAGCCTACCCTACAAGTCTAACTCTTACCATCACTCAAATCACCCTCTTTTCTCTACACATTTTGTCCTTTATCTTTTCTTACTTTTGACAATTACATATCAAGTTAAATCAATCAAAATAAAGCAAAATTTTCAAACTTCTCTTCCCCTACAAGCTACAAGACCGACGTGACATGGCCCCCCTCCCATGTCCATTTTGCAAATTTTTTTTCTTTTAAACTAACTTCATTTAACCTAATTCCAACTTATATTATATACTACTTTTTCTCTCTCCTTCCTCATTCTTTCACTTTTCCATTTTCACAAAGTGAAAAAGCTCTTAAAACACTCTCTTTTTCTCTCCTCTCCACTCCCTCTTTTCCTCCTTGGTCGAAAGTTTAGAGGCTCCCCCACACACACACAAAACTTCCATTTCCTCTTTACATCTCCATTCCACTTCAAGTAAGTAAGCCTTTTACCCTTTCCATCCTTAGAATCTTTGTTATGGCTAAGTAATTCTTGGATATTTCAACCAAGTGTCCCCATGATCTTTTGGTAGGGACAATGAGATATCAAGACAAGAATACCAAACCATTACAATGTGGATCTAACTTTTAAGAAGCTTTCATACCAAAAGCTTTATGTTCCTCCAACAAAAAGTA